>JAMXBB010000011.1:7706276-7993016 GCA_024138015.1 Lumnitzera littorea | reverse complement strand
CCTGATCACTTTCTCGCACCCCCCCACACCCTTCCAAAAAAAGAATAGTCAAACCATTAAAACTAAACTTGCAAAAATGTTAGTACAATTATTATATAGATAATAAAGAATAAGTAAACAAATTGCACTAAGGTGATTTTTAAAGATTAATTTTAATTTTAGAAAGTTGAATGGCTAACCCTCTCGACAGTCTCTAGTACAATCGCCAAGCTATCGAGTCTAGTTTTTTCCTCTTGATTTTTATAAACAAATTTTCTTTAAACCGATCAATATTAAAACCTTCCCTATTTAATGCTAATAATCAACTAAGATTTAAAGAAAACTTTTGTTTTTTAACTTGAAAACTGTTTAAAGTCGCCATACAATCGTAGTTAGGAAAAAAAGTTAAGTTATAACCAATTAGGTAGCTACTAGTCTAACGATAAAACCAATTTTTATAAAACCAAAGATCTAGATTCGAAGGCTAATTCTTTAAAGGTACCATTAACTTTTCAAATTTAATCTTAGTCTTAAAAAATATCACCTTTCAAAACACTATTCTATAAAGTAAAACTCAATTATTTGTGAATTGAATAAAAGTAATTTAAACTATGAATGGAAAAATAGGTTTTTTTGTTTTTATCGTCGCCTTATAGGTGTCTACAAATCCATTATTCGGGATCAGACGTACATAATTCTTTTTATAAAACTTTAGTGGATTGATTTGATTTTAATTTTTGAAAAAAGATCAAGTTTACATTCTTACCCGATTCAATTTATTTAAAAAAAATTTTCTAAAAGGTCCTAATTGGGATTTTATTTTTTAGAAAATCTAAAATAATCCTAATTTTGAGAGGGTCCATTTATTTTTATTTGTTTTTGGAAAACCCGATTTTTCTAAGTGTCAAAACAATTTTTATTAAGTAACCTATTTATTTATTTTTATTGTTTATTATTTATTACTTATTCTATTTTATCTATTTTTATTAAACTAAAATAAATAAATAAAAAAAAAATAAACTACACTTTTCTTCTTTCTTCTCTCTTTTTTTTTCTTTATGTTTTTCTTTTCTTCCCTCTTTTTTTTTTCTTTTTCCCTTTTTTCTTCTCTTTTTTTTTTTTTTTTTTTTTGCGGGGGGTGAGGGTGGTGGGTTTACATTTACATGATAAAATAGATAAAATAAATAAATAATCTAAATTGAGGAGAGTCAGACTAGGGAAAGGTGCATAAGTCGGGTCAATCGGGCATTGGAGTGGACTTTGGGTCAAAACTTGGATTCAGGTCGAGCTTCAAAATCCTCTACAGCAACAGTAGCAACAACAGCGATTTGGGCTAATCTGGTGGCCAAAGAGAGTGGGGAAAGCGTTTTTTATGACTATTTAATTGGGATTATGGGGGGTAGATGAGACGTTGTGGTGTTAGGGTGGTGTTTGGATGATGTTTGGTTATGGTGGTCGGCGACGACAGAGCTATGGTTATGGCACTGGCTATTAGGTTCAAGAGAGGTGTTAGGTCAAGGGTTTAGGGTAGCGAGGAGTTCAACCAAGGGGTTAGTTCGGGCTTAGCATGGTAGTTCAAGGTAGTTCGTGATTTGGATAGCTACGGTGGTTAAGGTTTCAACTTAGGGCATTGGTTGAAGGTAATGCCATTACGATGGAGCTCGTAGCTAATGGTGTTGGAGAGCTCATGCTGTGGGGATGATGTGGTAGGCATAAGCTTACTTAGAAGTGGTCGAAGAGGAGTGAATTTGTAGAGAGGGAGTAGTCATGAGTAGAGAGAGTGAAAGTGAGCTCAAATGAGAGAGAGAGCTTTTGAGATGATTCTCTAAGCAATGCTAGGTGATCATTTGTTATGAAATAAATAGAAGACCCTTATTTATACTAGGACAATGCTAATCAATTTGGAATTTTCAAAAATTGAGTGAATGTCGAGATACTAAATTCCATTTTTTTCTTGATTTTTGGAGCATGATTTGACACATTAAACAGCTGCATCTAGGCGAGTTTTTTTATCTCAATTCAAAGTAAGCTAAGTCTAGGACAAGAATCACTCATTGATCAGTGTTATTAAGCTTCATATCAATGCAAAAAATGAGGCTAAAGTGAAGGGGTTAAGCTTGCTTTACTAGGGAAAATAAGGGAAATTGCGGGAAAGAGGGGAAAGGAAAATACTGACATAGCATTGACATGGCGCTATGTTAGCCATACTGTCTAGTGGTAGCGTGCCACGTATCCAATATTGACATATGGTAGTTGACATGGCATGCTACGTAATGCTACGTCAACGTTGCCCAATCCGAGGCTACCACGTATCAGGATACGTAGTACAGTGAAATCCTGATACGTAACAGTGCAGTGTGTGTTATGGAAAAAAGAAAAAGGCAATTGTAGATACCTAATTTTTGCTCCCCTTTTATTTTTGAAATTAGCTTATAGGGTCTTAAATTAGAAAAAGTTCAACAAAAATAGAAAATTTAGAAAAAATAGGAATTCTAGAAAAATACAAAGAATAGGAGAATAGGAAAAAATACAAAAAATAAGAAATCTAGAAAAAAAAAACAAAAAAAAATGAAAAATTTAGGAAAATATATAAGAAATTTGAAAAGTTATGGAAAATTTTAAAAAATAAGAAATTTAGAATATAATAAATTTTTTAGATCGTTTAAATAAAATAAAATTTTAATTTAAATAAATTTGAATAAAGGACCATTAGACCTAGGTTTAAATTTAAATCTAGCCCCAGACTAACTTAGGTCATATGTGCAATTATGGACAAGGTACAAGCCAATAGCCTAACTGTAAAGCATTTGGACTAAGGCATTGGGTTTGGTTTGAGGTTAAGGGTTTAAAACTCATTAGAGCTATAAAAGTTGGTTTTTTATCTTTTTCTCTTTAACTTTATGTATGGCCACATGTCGGGTTGTCACTAGGCCATGTATTTGAAATTGACACTTAGCGCATTGTGATTCGCTTGGACAACATACATTCTTTCCCCCTAATTTTCCCTCCCCTATCCTTATTCTTCCTTATTCTTTTCCTTTTTTACCAAAACACAAAGACATGCACAAGGGAAGAATTTTGTTTTAAAAACCCTCACAAAGTTATGCCCTGAAGTCACAAAGCCGCAACAGTTCTGCCGAGTAAACCATCCTATGATAGTAACTGGCCTTACAGTGCCTATCATAGATATGATCTACACAAGGCATCGATAACTTCCCACTTTGAAGTAAACAATTCAATTAAAATTTGACTAAAGTTACAGTAAATATTAAAGCTTCAAGTCAACATATATATATAATTACATGTACATTACTGTAGAATTCCTAAGTGATTCTATATCATATTATAACAGTCAGTTAATTTACATATCAACTATCAGTCTTTCAATCTTAAGCTACTAAGGAGACTTTAGATATACATTAACTACTAGGCGAATTTATCCTCACACCCCTAGCGTCAAAAGAACTAACCTCTGGATAATTGTAGGACGGCATATTACTCGGAGTATTCAGAGATCAGGACCCGTAAAAAGATCTTTACGGATATGAGCAACTACTGCTCAGTAAGTTGAATCGAAGACTCATGAATGTATATAAACATAAACAAGATTATCAAGCAATTATTTTCATACAATGCAATAAGCAAGTATCATCACACAACGTAGTCTGGTCTGTTGCGAAATCAGAGTAATTTCACCCGCTTTAATCCAGGTTGAAGAGTTTTCATGTTATGAAACAGCTTACAACCAAATCTAGGTTTATGCAATGGAGACATTACTCCTCCTAAGAATATCTTTTAAACTAATGCCCTCATCCTCACCGCGACCTCCTCTCCTGTCACTTAGTTCGACTAAGGATAAGGAAAAGACCAATTTGCTATCCAATACTATCTTTTTTTAAAGTGTCGGTATTTGGTTGGAGAATTGTAATGATCCCCTAAAGGGTTGCAATGCATGACAATTTAAGGTATTAGAGTCGATTAGGATTAAGTTCAATTTATGGTGTTCAGACAATTTCACACTAATCCAATCATAATAAACAATTGATCACAACATAAATTTTAACACGAAGTCAGATACCCAAGCACATGCATAAAACTACTTACAATCACAATCATACACAATCCTAAGTCTCCGAGTACCCTAAAATAGTACTCCAAATACGGTGAAGTAATAAACCTAACTTACTTGGAATTCTTGGTCGCCCAATCACTTAATTGCAGGTTAATTCATCTCTGAGTATCCTATAATATAAATACGTCTTTTTAGTATTTATACTTTGATGATACATATTCTAAGTTATAATTTAACTCACTTCTCCATGTATACCTATTATTTACTAATGATTCACTCTATCTTAGCTCGGGGTTCGGTTTCTAAATTAAATTCCAATTTTGGTTCTAAATTGTTTTTTACTACGAGGAATCCTAAATACACTCAAATCCTAATGTGATATTAATCATATTAAGCTCGAATATTCTACAAATCATACTAGGTCTTAATTTAGTATTCTAACTTATTCAGTATACTCTAATCTTAATTAGGGTGCCGAATTTATTCTTGATGTGAAGAGATCTTACATTTTTATTCAATTACCTAAAATTAATTTTCCTACTAGATTTATTATGTATTGATTTTATTATTATATTATCCAAATTAACCTATTATTTCCTATTTATTAAAATCCCAAATTCACATGTTACTAAATTTCCCACAAGTACTACATAATCCCCATATTAATTACAATTAACACTCTAAATGTTAGAATTATGTTTCCATATCAAATATTAACATCTTTCAACATCTAATTACCTTTTAAATCAGTAATTAATCATTTAATTACTTAATTAAGCCAAAATTACCAATTTTTTTTTCTCATTTTAGGGCTAAAAATTTGCTTAAAAATTTCAAAAATTAATTTTAAAAAAATGGCTTCATAGCATTGTTCTATATCATTTAAGCATTCTATAGAAAAAATTTGAGCTCCAAACTATACTTCTAAGCTTATTTATTTCTAATTCTAATCATGCTCGGTTTTGTCTAATTTCTTAAGAACGTTATATTTATAGACATGATTAAACTTAATCACTATTTTTTCCTAAATTTATATACAATAAAACATTAAAATAATAAAATTCATAATTTCCTGGGCATAATAAACAATTTTAAGGAATTTTGCAAAATCGAAGGAAATGTGAGACTCACCTAGTTTGAAAACTTTTTAGCCTCTAACATCGGTTCAGGTGTATCGCACGATCCAGGTGGTGGGTTTGGAGTGGGGTGATGGTGGTGGTGGTTCAGTTCAAAAGCTCTTGCTACGTAGATTTGAAAAAAAAATTTCTAAACCCTAATTTTCTCTCCTATTTTCAACTCTTCCTAATTTTCTTAAGCTTCTAACTGACCAAATGAGCTCTGTAAATTTTTTTTCTATTTATAGAGCTTTAAGGCAATTGTTATGAATTAATTAGACAGGATAAGGGCTTATCCTCTTCCATTTTTTGTCTTTTAAGTGTTTAATTCTAATTGGCTAAAATTTGTTCTTTAATTCTTGACTTACCACGACCAAATCTGAATCATTCCCTATTCCTCTAATTTTTTTTTTATTTTTCCTTAATTATTTTATAATTTTCTTTAATTATTTAATAAGTTTTTAGCTAATTTCAAGCACTTTAGGTAATTTCGTGTATTTTTATCTATACGTAAATACATGTAGGGTACAAGTAAACACTCTTAAATATTATTTAGGTCATTTTATGATTTTTAGTATACATATAATTTATCTCTAGTTATTTATTAGTTATCGAAATGCATTTTACGCACTTTCGATACTTTCGATAAATAACAAGTAATATACTTAAAATTTGAAAATTTTATATTCTCTTATTTTATTACTTTTTTTTTCTTAAATTCAAACTTATAATATCACTTTTACTAATATTTCTAACTTTAGTTTATAATTTAGGTGTAATCAGATCCTTTAACCGATCACTCTAAACTTTGTGTACTAAGTTCGATCCTACGGCCATTTGACTTATCTTTAGAGTTTACAATAAACATCCCCCCCCCCCCCCCCCCAACTTCTCTCTCTCTTTCTCTCTTTCTCTCTCTCTCTCTCCCTCCCTCCTTACTATACTTTCTCTCCTTTTACCCTTTCTCTTGGTAACTCTCTCTCTTTCCACTTCCTAACTCTCTCTCTCTCTCCAACACTATATCCGTCTCCCTCTCGCTACCTACTCTCTCCTCAACTCCCTCACTATCCACCGTCACTCTCACTCACCACCACCTTTCGGCCCTCACACCTTCATATAACTAGACATCAACCCACAAACCCATCGCTAGCAAACAACCACACTCCAACACAATCCGTAACCACCATCACTACCGAGCTTACTCACTGAACCAACCCCCTTACCACTCCACCGCACAGTACACGTACTCCAGCCCCATGTGCATACTCGCTTAACCCACACATACAAGACCCGACCACCGCATCCCCACCCCCTCTTGCAAAACTCCTAAACACCAAACCTAAACCTAACTGTAGCAAGCTCCGTCTTCAAACCCACTCTCTGACTCTTGACCTCCTCTCTCTTAGCCACGCAATCCACACACTCACATAACATCCCTCTCTTGGCTACGAATCCCACATAAGCACATACTACCGAACCCATCACCACAACCACCACCAATGGCCATCAAATGCAATGGCATTGAAAATACCCCCCAAAGTCCAATATAATACACACAAAACCACATTTTCCCTCTAGTTTTGGCTACTGAAACGCCTTTTCTAATTCGGTGCATGCAACCCGACCCGTGATTCGTTAGTTTAACCCGATTCATGGAGCTTCGACCTGACCAAACTCCGACCTAGTCCAGACCCGACCCGAAGATCCGATTCGCGCTACTAACCTGATCGAAATCCCCCTTGCTTGGTCTGGCCATTTCCCAATTTAATAATTGTTGCTATTTTTGTTTTTGTTTTCTTTTTTTTTTATTATTTATTTTATTTTATTTCATTTCTTGTAGTTTGTTGTAAAAAAAAGGAAAAGAAAAAGAAACAGAAAAGAGAAAGAAAATGTAGTTTATTTATTTGTTGTTTTACTTAGTCTAATAGATAAAATAAAAATAAATAAGTAAATAGAAAGAATGAAGATTGTTATTTCTTTTTGTTGCTTAGAAAAACATATTTTTTTAAAAAATAAATACAAATAAAACGGATTCTTTCCAAATTAGGGCACTTTAGGTTTTCCAAAAATAAACCAATTTAGGACCCTTAGAAAATTTCTTCAAATCAAAATGAGTAAAAACGTAAACTTAGATGTTTTCCAAAAATTAAAATTAAATCAACCCGCTATGTTTTTGGAAAATGAACTACGAAAGTTTAATCTCGAATAGCGGGTATGTAGACACCCATATGTAAGTACGGGGTGACTTAAAATATGGAAAGTTTTATTTTTTTCAATTTTTAGATATTTATGTAAATTAATTCATTTATTTGCATATATCATAATTAACTATTTTTAGAAATTAAAAAAGGTATATTTGAAAAGTGAAGTTAAATTTGGAAAGTAAAAAAGTGGTATCCATGTAGAGTTTAATAAATTAGCCATCGGATCTAGATCTCTAGTTTTCAAAAATCCGTATTTATAAATTGTTTTTTTAATGAATATAACAGTAGCTAAGTTATAACCAATCTACCCAATTGATTATAACTTAACCCTTTTTCCCAACTCTAGTCGGGTGGTGACTCAAAAATCTTTTCAAGTTGAAAAAAATGGTTTTCTTTAAACCTTAGTCAAGGATCAATATTAAACAGGTAGGGTTTAGTACTGATTGATTTAGAGAATACCTCATTTTATAAAAAGAACCGGAAAGGTTAAAAACTAGGCTTGACAGCTTGATGACTCCACTGGGGATAGTCAAGAGGGTTAACCATTAGACTTGCCAAAATTAAAATTAATCTCTAAAAAATAATCTTTGTGTAATTCATTTACTTATTCGTCCTTTGTTTATACCATAGTTGTAGTAACATTTTCTTTGTAGGTTTAGTTTTATTTATTTAATTTTGGCAAAATTTATTTTACGTACCATAAATGCATGATAGAAGTGGTCGAACCCGGATCGTCTTAGGACCTTAGGACGAAGGGCCATTGCGTAGGCTTTGGGTACTGTGGTGTAACCACCGCTTGGGATTGATTAGGCCATCCCCACTTAAGCTTGATATGACTAATGAAAGTATTCTTTAACAAGTGAGATCGTACAAGTTTAAGAACCTTTAGAACCTACCCTTTACACATTCACAACATCTAGAATAGACAAATAATCCAGCAAGATGGAAATAAAAAAAAAGGCTTGGAGTTTCCTTGATTTCCCTTGTAATTTACACGTATTATAGAATTACTGTAAATAGGTTTTGTCGTTATTAGACAATCTTATAACATAGTTTCTCTTTTGCAACCCAGAAATGGCCTATTCATCATCCAACTCTATCTACTTCAAAGAAAAATTTGTGGGCAAGCCCATTTGCCCCAAACCCATCTTGGATTGATGGTTACGACACTTCAATCTAAGGAAACAAGAGACCATCTTCAATAAGATCAGGCCTATTCTATCACTTCCTAAAGTAAAGATAGAGATCAACTTGATTAGGGCTTTGACCAACTTTTGGGAACCCAAAGAAGTGGCTTTTTGAGTTGGGCCCCACTTGATTAGCCCAACACTTGAAGAGTACACCTAATTACTCCAAGCCCCTTCTTTGAAAAGCATATACACCCCAAATTTAGAAATGGATCCTGTGAATGCCTTCTCAAGATGCCCAGGTATTAGAAAAATGGAAGTGAACAAAGCCTTTAGAAGTTGTAACAGTAACTGCATCAAACTAGAGGACCTAAAAGCATAGTTCATCACTGAACCTAAATCCAACCAACGGGATATCTTCTATGGCAATCTCAAAGCTTGGGGATAAAACATAATAAAATCATTTATCCTGGTTGCATTCGAGATCCTCTTATTCCCTAATAGAAAATTCCTCATACATTTTAGGGTTGTTGAGTTAGTGAGCCAATTTCTTGAAGGCAAATCATATGTCCCAGCCCTCCTTGAAGAACAGATTAGAAGCCTTAGTATTTTGAAAGAAAAGAATGATGGCGCACTAAAAACCAACATGGCATTATTGACAGGATGGTTCGTGAGCCACATGAAATGTTGTAGGCTTAACCTAATCTGAGGAGAGTTTACTCACAACATCAATCTAATCGATTCACTCATCAATAAGGTCCATCTCCCAGAAGGAAAAACTACATACCGCTGGGTAGAAGTATTGAGAAATTTCCAAGTTGTTGATATTCTATGGACAGCAAGATGGAGTAACTTCAAAAGGGTAATTCTAGTTTGCAAAAATTATCAAGCAATACCCCTAATCGAGATGAAGTTATGCACATGATATTACCTTAACAACATGATCAGACAATTCGGAGGTATTTAGGATATTGTCTATAGACCTCCATTGGATATCATGACCTTGGATTACGAAGATCTTCATATTTCACTGCCACAGAAAATGTCTAAACTCAAGGCAATCAAACAGTTATGGGAAACAAAGACTATCATCCTAAACATCAATTTAGGAGAATGGTTAGGAAAAGCAAACAAGCACCGAGTTACCAAAAAATATTTGTACGATCAGCTTTATAAGGATGGAGAGATCCAGTATCGAGCACTAGAGGTCATCTAGCTTGTAATAGCTGAACCAGATCCTGAAGTCAAGATCTACATGGACTAAGTATAAGCCCAAGTAGAAATAATCTATGAAGAGCGAGACATGTGGGAGGATCTCTTTTGAGAATCAAAACAACGTTCTAAGGCCTTGGATCATCAGTTGAGGATGACCCAAAAGAAGCTTAAAGAATTTGAGGAAATGGAAGAGCCTAATTTAAGAAAAAGGAAGGGATCACCAGTAAGGTCCAGTAAGCAGAAAAGGGGAACACCTGTTAAACGCTAAAAGAACATCTAACAAATAGGAATAATCTCTTTGAATGTATTTTTTTCTTTTTTTTCAAATAATGTAAAAGGGATACTCTATAAAGCCATAATAAAATAAATAAAATTTCCATCTTGCTAGTTATTAGTCAATTTTGCCTCTCTACATCCGTGTGCCATGTATTTCTTAGTTTCTCATTTATCTCTTTTAAAATATTGGTATACTAACTTGTTGAAAAGTGATCTTACCCAGGTCACTAAGATAGCTCCCAAACGTCAAACTTTCCAAAGAAGTCCTATCAAAACTCGCTCAAAAACTAGAATGGAAAACCAAGGAAATAACAACAACAACACCAACAATGGAAACCCCGAGGTTATTGACCCCACTGAGTTAAGGTTCCAATCTTTAGAATAAACAGTGGGAAAGATTGCAAATTAACTAAGCTTTCTTGCTGACAACTTCTCTCTACTTAAGTCTTTGGCTCCATCAAATGAAGAGAGTTCCAAAGCCCAATATGGAGAGAATATTGAAGCCCTACCCCTCGAAACCGAAGAGGCTTAACCTAAAGTCAATCAGGGCTTTGAATCATTTGAAACAGAAGGGGTATTTCCAAAGGCTAACCCAACTTTTGAGCCGAATACTTACTCATTGCTGATTAACCCAATGCCTGAAGCTGACTAGGACATATTGAAAGAGCTTGATAAGCAGCAAACTCAACAAATTACAGAAAAAATGAAAATGCTCGAGGGATATGATGGATTCGAGCATGCTGGCATAACAAATTTCTCTACCTATGATTACTGAAGCTTTCCGGAAAAGTTCAAAGTACCTGACTTTGAAAAATACAACAAGACTGGATGCCCCAAGCTATACACCCAGTTGTATGTACACAAGATGGGCAAGTATGTACAGTATGATCAACTCATGGTCCAGACCTTTTAGGACAGCTCGACTAACCTTGCCTTAACCTAGTACGCTCAGTTGGACCTGAATCAGGTGAATACATAGGAGAAGCTGGCCAAAGCGTTCCATGAGCAATATAGATTTAAAGTCTAAGTGGCACCAATAATGATGGATTTGGTTCCCTTAAGGAAGAGGCACAATGAATCCTTCAAAGAATATGCTCAAAGGTGGAGGTCCCTAGCTACAAGGGTATCAATCTCTGTGATTAAAAAAGAGCCGAATATAACTTTCATTAACATTCTTGAGAGGCCCTCTTCTAGCTTTGCAGAAGTAGTAGCAGCGAGGTGTCAAATTGAAAGTGTCATTTCCTCTAGTAAGCTACAAGAGACAATAGATAGAAGACCACCCTCTGCTAAACCCACCACCAGTAAGCCTAGAGAAGCTACTGTCAACATGGTCAACTCGAATGCAAGACCTAACTCCCTAGTTTCTTTTAGGACAAATCCCCTACTAGCTTAACCACAATATAGAAACCAACCATAGCCTAACAAAGCCTTGAGACAGTTCACCAAAATACCTGTTCCATGCCATCAGGTGTTCAAGAAGTTAAGGAGAGATAATTTGCTCCATTTTGAGGCTCCTAGTGAAAGGTATAGGCCGAGGTTCTTTGATCCCAATGCAAGATGTCAGTATCATCTAGGGCAGGTGGGCCATTCAATTGATTTATGCTGGAGGTTGAAAAACAAAATCTAAGACTTGGTTGATGAAGGTATAGTATAACTGGATTTTGTGGAGGCTCCTACCCCAAACATCAACAACAACCTATTGCCAAACCATGGACCCATCATCAATATGATATCTGACCACTCAGAATTTGCCATCAACATGATCGGTCCAAACCAAGAACTAAAGGTTTATGGATTCTACAAAAAAGAGGTCCCACAAGTTAAAAGGTATACCTTCCACATACTTATAGCCCCAAAAAATTATAAAGCTGCCCCCTTCAACTACCAGGCAATAAACTAGGGGCAATCAAGCTCACTTGTAGGGGGGATCACTTGCTCCGGTAGAATCTATGATCCAAAGGAAGACTTGAAAAAGAAGGGTCGTATTGGAAATGCTAAACATCGAACAAGCTGAACATGAAGAAAGATTAATTGCCTTCACCAAGATGATCAAGTCTAGCGAGCATAAAATAATGGACCAGCTTGCTAAGACTCCAGCATAGATATCCCTCATGAGTCTGTTGATGGCATCAAACCTACATCGAGAAGCCTTATTTAGAACACTAAGGGATGTCAAGGTCCCTTGTGAAATCCCGGCTGAAAGGATTGGATCTATCACCAATTCCATCTTCACTATGGATCAAATTTCCTTCTCTACCAAGGAATTGGGCGAAGAAGGTACCTAGTATACAAAACCTTTGTTCATAATAGTGAGGATAAATAACATCATTGCAACAAGAGTCCTCATGGACAAGGGGTCATCTCTAAATGTCTATCCTTTGGCTACCTTGGATCTATTAGGTGTCGATACAACTGTTATCAAGCTAAGATCAACAATGGTAAGAGCTTTTAATGGATCCAAGAGAGAGATAATAGGGGAGATCGACTTACCAGTCGATATCAACCTATAGACGTTCAACATCCCATTCCAAGTTTTGGACATTCTAAGGACCTTCAATCTATTATTAAGAAAGCCTTGGATACATTCAGGAAGGGCCATACCATCAACTCTTCACCAAAAAGTTAAGTTTATCTCTAATGGCCGGGTCATCACAATTCTAGGTGACCAAGATTATGAAATCTATAAAGAGATGGCCATACCCTATATTGGTACAGAAGAACAAGAAGAATTTAGGCTCCAAATGTTCAATAAGTTGTGCATGATCACCAATCAGCAGAAAGAAGAGAGGTTGAAATTCAAAGAAGGCCAGTTTGGGAGCTATGGGTTAGGATACATTCCAACCCCGATGGAAGAATTGCAAAGAATGCAAGCCAGGGGTAGAAAGGGTGACAGGTTGTATCATGCTCTAATGACCTTCCCTCCATTATCAGAAACTTTCATCAGGGCCAAAGCCCAAAACTCAAATCCCACTAAAGAAGGCACTTCCAACAAAAATGAAGGGGCTAGCCTATTCAACAAATCCTAACACTTAAATAATTGGTTCTCTATCCCTATGAATAACAATAAGTCTTCCCTAGGGTAAAGGATGAATCATGATCCAGTATTTTATGGAATTTTGTAATAAATTACTTCTGTTCTTCAAATGATTATATTCGAAAGAGAGTTCCCCAAAATAAAATCAGTTTCTTTTCCCTTTACTCTTGCCTTACAATTTTCCTTTTGCATACTTTTCTTTTTCCCTAGATCCCACGATTCGAATAAAATCCATGGATACCTCGCGTAGATAGATGATGAAAATATTGATATCACTTTCGGCCCTACTGGGTTAGTCATCGAGAGTGATGTTAATGACCATAATGATGTGCAAGAAAGCTAGCAAAAACATGAAATGAGTAGAATTTCCATTGACAAGCCAACTGAGATAATTAATGTCAAGACCAATGATAACCCTAAGGTGTTAAAGATTGGGGGGGTAGGGGAATTTAGAAGAAGACCAAAAGGCAAAAATGACCACATTACTATCTAAATACCAAGACGTATTCGCATGGTCTTATGAAGACATACTTGGGTTAGATCCGTCGATCGTTTACCTACACGAGAAGATATCAAACCTAAGAAACAAAAGTTAAGAAGGTTCCAACTAGATATCCTGTTGAAAATCAAGGAAGAAGTAAAAAAACTATTGGAAGTTGGCTTCATTGAGGTGTCTGATTTTCCCAAGTAGGTAGCCAACATAGTACTAGTTATGAAGAAGAATGGAAAAGTCAGAGTGTGTGTAGACTTTTGAGACCTTAATCAAGCAAACTCTAAAGATAATATTCCTTTGCCCCATATCGATGTATTGGTCGATAATATAGCCGGAAACCATATTTTCTCTTTCATGGATGGATTTTCCGAGTATAGCTAAATTCGAATGGCTAAAGAAGATAATGCCAAGACAACGTTCATCATAACTTGGGGTACGTTTTACTACAAAGTAATGCCTTTCGGACTCAAAAATGCCGAGGCAACTTACTAAAGGGCCATGGTAGCAATCTTTCATGACATGATGCACAAAGAAGTTAAAGTATATGTCGATGATATGATTGCCAAGTCTAAAGAAGGAAAAAATCATGTAGGAAATCTAAGGAGATTGTTTGATACGTTAAGAAAATTCCAACTGAAACTCAACCCAGAGAAATGTACTTTTAGAGTGACTTCAGGGAAATTATCGGGTTTCATAATCAACCAAAAGGGCATCGAAGCAGACCTTAATAAACCTGCCTTTGCCACGCATACTTAAAGAAATCAGAGGTTTGTTGGGTTGTTTAAATTATATAGCCCGGTTCATATCTCAACTTACAGATAAGTATCATCCTCTGTTTAAGTTGTTAAAAAAGAATGCCAAGATCAACTGGGACAACGAGTACGAGCAAGCCTTTACAACAATCAAAGAATACCTCATGAACCCTTTAATTCTAGTAGCTCCAAAACCTAGGAAGCCTTTATTCCTATACTTGACAATATTACTAGAGTCCATGGGGTACATGCTTAGCTAGAAAGATGAGGAAGGGAAGGAACGAGCTATATACTACTTAAGCAAGAAATTCACTGAAGGGGAGCAAAGATATTCAGAAATTAAAAGAACCTATCGTGCTTTAGTCTAGGTAATGCATTAGCTCAAACAATACATGCTCTATTACCACGTTGAATTACTGACTCAACACGATCCCCTGAAGTACTTGGTAGACAAACCGACCCTAATTGGCAGAATCTCAAAGTGGCAAATGCTACTAGCAAAGTTCAACATTACATACGTGAATCGGAATTCGGTCAAAGGGCAAGCTTTAGCAGATCAATTAGTAAAAAATCCCTCTGATAGCACTCCCCAAGAAGTACAAGTCAATTTCCCCGATGAGGGTGTCTTAGTGGTTGAGAAAAACTCTGATAAAGGAGAAGATGACAAGCCACCAAAATGGAAAATGTTCTTCGATGGTGTAGCCAACGTGTCTGGGTGTAGAATTGGGGCAATACTAATATCCCCTTAAGGTACTCAATATCCTGTAGCCATAAGGCTCATTTTCCCATACACCAATAATATTGCTGAGTATGAAGCATGCATCATGGGACTCAAGATGGCTCTAGAAAAAGACATTCAAGAATTAGAAGTGTATGGGGACTCCTCATTCATTATTGGCCAAGCTTAGGGAGTTTACAAAACTAAAGATCCTAAACTGGTGCCTTATCACCATCATTTGATGGAATTAACGGAAAATTTCAAATAAGTCACCTTCAATCATGTACCAAGGACTTAGAATCAATTTGTTGATGCCTTAGCCACGTTAGCATCAATGATCCAGATATCTGGTGGACTTAAGATTTAGCCCCTTACTATTGAAATTGAAGACAATCTTGCCTTCTACTTGACAATTGAGGGTATGAATGACCAAAAACCATAGTACCATGATGTTAAGACGTTCCTACAACAAGGTGCATACCTTGAAGAGGCCAAGAAAAAGGATAGAAAGATGATTAAGAGATTAGCCACTCAATTCTTAGTAAGCGAGTCCAATTTATACCGATGCTCATTTGACGGTACACTCTTAAGGTGTGTGGACGACAAAGAGGCTGAAAAGTTAATGAAAGAAGTACATGAAGGAGTATGTGGCCCTCACATGAATGGATACATGTTGGCGAAGAAAATCATGAAGCTAAGGTATTATTGGTCAACAATGGAAAGTGATTGCATCAAATATGTTAGGCACTATAATTTATGCCAAGTTTATGAAAATAAGATAAATGCCTGGCCTCTGGAATTACATGCTCTCTTAGCACCATGGCCTTTCTCAAAATGGGGCATAGATATCATTAACTATATCACTCTAAAAGCGTCCAATGGGCATCTCTTCATATTAGTCGCCATCGACTACTTTAGCAAATAGGCAGAGGCTTCGTCTTACTTGAATGTTACTAAAGGAGTCATAGTTAAGTTCACCAAGAGAGACATCTTGGCTTGGTATGGGACTCCTAAAACAATCATCACTAATAATGGTACCAATCTCAACAACAAGCTTATGATAGAATTATGCTAGCAGTCCCAGATTGTTCATAGGAACTTTACTCCTTATCGACCCTAAATGAATGAAGCCCTCGAAGCAGCCTACAAAAACCTCAAAAGAATCATTGAAAAAATGGCTATCACATATAAGGACCAGCATGAGATGTTACCCTTTGCACTCATGGCCTATCAGACTTCAATCAAAACATTAACTGAGGCAACACCATACTCTTTAGTATACGGCACTAAAGCAGTGTTACCAGTAGAGGTCGATATCCCGTCACTTAAGGTACTATAAAAAAACTTAGTTAGATGAAGCCGATTGGGTAAAGAAACACATCGAACAACTAAATCTGATTGATGAAAGGAGATTGACGGCCTTATGTCATAATCAGTGTTATCAACAAAAAGTGGCTTGGGCCTTGAACAAAAGGGTATGACCCCGTAACCTCAAAGAAAGAGATTTGGTGTTAAGAAAAACTCTCCCCAATGCACAAGACTCTAGAAGGAAATTCGCCCCTAATTATGGTGGTCCTTACATCGTGAAGCAAGTATTATCGGGAGAGGATTTGATTTTGTCTCTAATGGATGGTCCAAATTTGAGAGACCCTGTAAATATCAACACTGTAAAATTGTACTATCCATAAGAAGTTAGTGGAAATTTTGCTCAAAACACGAAAATGCCAGTCATTTTGAACGTCATTGTGGTTTAATTTTCATTATCTACAAGCAAATTTGGTATCCTTGGCCATTGTCATCGTTGGAATAATCACCCTCTCTATGGAAAGGTCCAATTCCCTTTACCCCATTTAATCGAACCCATACACTACAAACACAAGAGAAGTTAAGGAATAAGACCTAAAACATTGGTAATTAACAAAATTCTTTAAAATACTTTATTATGGATTAATCCCCTTCAATGGGGAGTTTTATTATCTGTTTTTCAGGGGAATGCGAAACTTAAGTAAGCAATCACGGTAGATGAGAATAAGGCTTTTAGGTTCATAAAAGTTCCAAAGAGACAAAAATAGTAGGTGGTTTTCCTGTATTAGGCTAATTTCTATGACTTCTCTAAAAAGAACCAACAATGTCTCAAATGTTGTATGTCAAGAACATCCAGGTTGATAACAAGGGGCTAAAACAAGAGTCAGTAATTTTCGATGGGGGCTTTTCAAAAAGTTTGATAGTTTGGGTGCTATCGACAAAGACCGGGTAAGTATTTCTACACAATGTTAGCATACCAATTTTTTTCTTACACTTGCATTTAGACCAGTTTTTACTTCTAGCAATCTTTTTTAACCAACCCATAAGGCATTCATTTTCTGCATTTAGTGTTTAGCCAACCTACGAATATACGATCTTAGCTCGGTTCATCCTTCTAATCCATAGGGCCCCTCTATTCACCAAATTTCTTTCAAGCAAGCCCATACGTCATTTCCCTTCTATTTACCGAATCCTATAAGGCACTTCTCCTCATGGTTTACTATTAACACAACATTACTACTAATTTTAGGGTTGCAAATCCTTGAGAGACGCTCCTGCCTAAGTTAGTGAGCCTTGTGAGGTACGACCGGGTTTTAAATTGATCCCATTTTAGGGTTGCTAGTCTTCAAGAGATGCTCTCACCTAGATTAATAAGCATTGTAAGGCACTACCAGGTTTTAGATTAATCCCATGATAGGGTTGCTAATCCCTGAAAGATACTCCCGCCTAAGTTAGTAAGCCTTATGACGCACGACCAGGTTTTAGATTAATCATGGTTTAGGATTGCTAGTCTTGGAGAGATGCTCCCACCTAGGTTAGTGAGCCTTATGAGGCACGAGTAAGTTTTACATCGATCCCATTTTAAGGTTGTTAGTCTCCGAGAGACGCTCCCACCTAGGTTAGTGACCCTAGTGAGGTACGACTAGGTTTTAGATCGATCCCATTTTAGGGTTGCTCATCCCCAAGAGATGCTCCTACCTAGGTTAGTGAGCCTTGTAAGGTACTACCAGGTTTTAGATTAATCCCATTTTAGGGTTGCTAATCCCCAAGAGACGCTTTCACTTAGGTTAGTGAGCCTAATGAGGTACGACTAGGTTTTAGATCAATCCCATTTTAAGGTTGATAGTCCCCGAGAGATGCTCTCACATGGGTTAATGAGCCTTGTGAGGCACTACTAAGTTTTAGATTAGTCCCATGATAGGGTTGCTAGTCCCCGAGAAACACTCCCGCCTAGGTTAGTGAACTTAGTAAGGTACGACCAGGTTTTAGATTAATCGTGGTTTAGAGTTATTAGTTCCCAGAGACGCTCCTGCTTAGGTAAATGAGCTTTGTGAAGCATAATTAAGTTTTTGATCGATCTCACTTTAAGGTTGCTAGTCCCCGAGAGACGCTCCTGCCTAGGTTAGTGAACCTTGTGAGGTATTGCCAGGTTTTAAATCGATCTCATGATAGCGTTGCTAGTCTTCAAGAGACGCTCTTGCTTAAGTTAGTGAGCCTAATGAGGTATAACCAGGTTTTAGATTAATCGTGGTTTAGGATTGCTAGTCTCCGAGAGATACTCCCGCCTAGGTTAGTGAGCTTAGTGAGGCACAACTAAGTTTCGTTTCTTCATCCAAATTGATTTTTATGATAGCTATAATTGTTTAAAGTCATCTTAAGGGCAAAAATTGTATCTCTTTGTCTTTATGGCAAAGTTTTATTCAAACTTCGCCACAAAGAGGGGCGGTTGTAAACACCTAATTTTTACCCCCTTTATTTGTTTTTTATTTTATTTTATTTATTTCATTTTTATTATTTTTCTTTCTTTTCTCAATAGGCCCTAAATTAGAAAAAAAAATTCAAATAATAGGGAATTAAAAGAATACCTAAAAAAATTAAGAAATTTAGAAAAAATAAGGATCATGGAAAAATACAAAAATTTTCAAAAAATAAGGAAAATCACCAAAAATAAAAAAATTTCAAAAAGAAACCTTAAAAAGATAAAAAGTTAGAAAATGAAGTTTAAAAATTTGGAAATTTGAAAAATTACAAATATATATATATATATAGAAAATTTAAGATCAAATAAAAGATTTTAGAAAATAGCATATTGTTTGGACAGTTTTTTAATTTTAATTTTAGTTTAGAAGTTGGGCCGTTAAACTTAAGCTGAGATTTAAATCTAACTCAAGTTGATTGAGTCCATATGTGCAATTTAATTGTACATATAAACAGGGCATAAGCTAACAGCTTAACGATTAAGCATATGGACATAGCAACGGGTTTAAATGTAAGGTCTTGGGTTCGCATCTTGTCAAAGGTAAGGAGGTCTTTTTCTTATTTTTTGGTTAGCACACTACTACATGTTAGGATCTAGTTGCGCTACGTGTCATAACACATGGCATCATTGGATTGGACGACCTTACTGACATAGCACTACGTGGCATGCCACGTCAGCTATTACGTATCATGTGATGACATGTAGCAGGTCGGGGTTCGTTAATTTGGCTGATGTGGCGCTACGTTAGTGCTTTCCCTTTCTTTCCCTTAGTTTTCCCCCATTTTCTCCCAAATTTCCTCCTTTTTCCTTTTCAAGAATAGCCTACTCCTTTTACTTTAGCTTCAATTTCTGTACAAATTTCACATACAACCACATAGTTTCTTACATCAATCTCGCACTAGACATGGCATGCCTCAAATTGGTGTTAAGAACAAGTCCAAATTAAGTTAAAAGCTCATTCAAATCAACTTTCAAAAATTGGAAAAGAAAAAAAAAAAACTAAATTTTCGTACATTTGCATTCAAATTCGATTCCGAGTTTCCTTAGTTTCTGGGTGAAATTCAAGTATAAATAAAAACTTAGGGACGTCAATGAGGAAAAACAACCATTCCCAAGCTTCGGATTCAACTCCCAAGCTTTCTCTCTCTCTTTTGCCATTCTCTTTCTCTCTCTACCAATCTCTCTCTCTTCGAGTTCCTTTCTCTAGCCAAACTCTAGCTTAACCACCATCACAACCGTGACCTACTCCATCAGCTCCTTAACCTAACCTCTCTCAACCTCCACCGTGCCCCCCCCACCCAACAACGTTACCAGCAATCACCACCCAAACCCTCACTGCCACCACTACGACTCACTCGAACCACCATTCCTAACCACCCTAGGTCTAAATCGACCCTACGACTGAGCTCGTTTGGTTTCCTAACCTTAAAACTGATCACCCACTCATCTTCAGCAACCTCCAAGCGACGAGAAGCTCCACCACCACCGATCGCCACTCACGACCACCGCCAAACCACCATCTTAAGCCACGGCATTGGACTTACCCCTACTATCTCTAATTGGAAACACATGAATCTACCCTTACCTACCAAAAATTCCCTTCGAATCGCACCATCAAGCTGCTGCTGCTGTTAAAGTCAGTAAAGCTCGACCCAAATCCACAATCCTGATCCGACAACCTATAATCGGCCTGAGATCTAACCCGCGAACCGTGTCCGACCTAAAGATCCAATCCACGTTGCTAACCCAATCCAAATCCCCCTTACTTGGTCCGGCTATTTCCAAATTTAATAATTGTTGCTATTTTTGTTTTTGTTTGCTTTTTTTTTATTATTTATATTATTTTATTTCATTTTTTGTAGTTTGTTGTAAAAAAAAAGAAAGAGAAAAAGAAAAAGAAAAGAGAAAGAAATTGTAGTTTATTTATTTGTTATTTTACTTAGTCTAATAGATAAAATAAAATAAAATAAAAATAAATAAGTAAATAGAAAGAATAAAGATTGTTATTTCTTTTTGTCACTTAGAAAAACATATATTTTTTAAAATAAATAAAAATAAAACGGATCCTTTCTAAATTAGGGCACTTTAGGTTTTTCAAAAATAAACTAATTTAAGACCCTTAGAAAATTTCTTTAAATCAAAATGGGTAAAAACGTAAACCTAGATGTTTTCCAAAAATTAAAATTAAATCAACCTGCTATGTTTTTAGAAAACAAACCACGAAAGTCTGATTCTAAATAGCGGGTACGTAGGCACTCATACGTAAGTACAAGGCGACTTAAAATATAGAAAGCTTTATTTTTTCTATTTTTAGATATTTATGTAAATTGATCAATTTAGTCACGTATATCATAATTAACTGTTTTTAGAAAATAAAAAGGGTATATTTGAAAAGCGAAATTAAATTCGAAAAGTTAAAAAGTAGTACCCGTGTAGGGTTTAATAAATTAGCCCTCGAATCTAAATCTCTGGTTTTCAAAAAGCCATATTTATAAATTGATTTTTTAATGGCTAGAACGATAGTTAAGTTATAATCAATCCACCCAATTGGTTATAACCTAACCCCTTTTCTCGACTCTGATTCGGTGGTGACTTCAAATCTTTTTAAGTTGAAAAAAATGGTTTTCTTTAAAACTTAGTCAAAGATCAGTATTAAACGGGGTATGGTTTAGTATTAATCGACTTAAAGAAGACCTAATTTTATAAAAAGAACTAGGAAGGTGAAAAACCAAGCTCAACAACAGTTTTTTGCCTGTAACAAGATTTAAACCCATGATCTCACACCTAAACCCATTGCTATATCTATATGCTTATCCATTAGGCTGTTGGCTTGCACCTTATTCATATGTGAACAAGGTTAACTTGCGTTAGATTCAAATTTGAACCCAAGCCCAACAATCCCCTTTCCACTTTTATTAAAAATTCTTTTCTAAATAAGAAGATTATTATTTTCTATATTTCTCAAATGTTCTTTTTTTTTTGTGAATTTTCAATTTTCTATATTTTTTTTCTAAAATTTTCCATTTTTTAAAATTTTTTCTAGATTTCTTGTTTTTATTTTTATGCTTTTTTCCTATTTTTCTTTTTTTTTTTTGTATTTTTCTATTCTTATTTTTTCTAAATTTCTTATTTTTTTGGTTTTCTTTAATTTTCTTTTTTTTTTTTTTTTTCTTAATTTAAGACCCTTTATCCTATTGAAATGAAATGAAATAAAATAAAATAAACTAAACTAAAAGAGCAACAATTGGATGTCTAGAATTATTCTTAGTGAAAGTTGCATGTGTAGATATAAGGAATTAAGATCTAGGTACGATATTGAGTCTTCAATTAAATCTTAAAAATTTTTCTTTCTTATTTAGTTCTTGATTGTTTACTTAATTTAATTTGTTGCTACAATTGTAATTTAAAAAATTGAATTTATCAATTAAATAATAAAGCTAAGGTTAGTATTAGTATTCAAAGTCTCTAAGGGATTAGCGTTCAGACTTATATCTACTTTACCATAATTTGATAGGTGCACTTACCTCATATTAGGCACACATACTATACATATATTAAAAAATCGCTTTTAAGATTGTGCTCTCAAAACATTGCATCCAGTTACAATTTAGGTGATGCAACCACAATTCAAGGCATTCAACAACTGTGTATATATGTAGATTTTGCTACAAGAATTCTCTCATATCAAAAGAAATTTAGGGCAATATTGGCACATGAGGGTCAACTCAATGAGATCACTAATGTAGAGTTGATGTACAAAATTAAACTAAATGGAACAAAAGCTCATGGATTGAATTAAAGAGGCAAACTAGCTTGAAAAGAGATAGCTTATAGAAGATTCATTTCGGAGTAGTACCTTAGGGGTAATGTACATCTCAATCCAACTAAGGCATGACATACAATAAAGATGTGCTGCGAACATGTGCACTAAGAAAATTCTCAAATAAATTTGGTAGTAACACAACTGTTCAATAGTGCATGTGCTTGAGTTATTTGAAAGGATTATTTGATGCCCAAACCCCTTCGACTATGTCCAAAGGACTTTATTCAAGGGGCAAAATATAGAGAGCTAAATTCAAGTTTGGGCTTTAAGCCTATTAATTAGTTGGGTTTGACTCTTTAGGCTAAGGAGATAGGGCTCAAAGAGTCAAGTCCAAATATTCGAGATAATCAAAGGAGATCTGGCATGATGGGCTTAGAGTAAGGTTCATTGGATCAGCCTGTTCAATCAAACCTTTCTCAATATTTGCTCACATTAAGAATGAGGTCATATTAGGTTTAAGCTCATGAAAAAACTTACTTAAGGTCTATTTAATGGAAGGGATTGATCAACATTATGATCCTACGGATGATATTAGTGGCCAACTCCTATAAATACCCCTTTCCCTCCCTCATTTGGATAAGAGAGTTTTTGGTATGAACTCTATTACTCTGCCGGAATCCTACTTCGAAAGATCAAATACCTAAATATTTCAAGAATACCGCCTTGTTCCTCATTAGCTATAGAGTTTGATCTCTCTTAACTACTCCACCTATCATCACGAGTGTTAGAGCCTTATTGAGATCTCATGCTCCTCATCCCTACACTTCTTTCCTGATCATCATGTATGTACGATTCAAGTCGTTTCCCTAGTTACGTGTAGCACGATTTAACACAACCCTTGCACCCATACCCAAGCACCTATAAGCCTAAACATATAATAAGGTTTTAATAGTATTAATACTTTACATTAATAAATTAATGACAAGTAAGGACCAACAAAAATTATAATATGTAAAAGCGTGGATGGTAATATTTTAAAAACTACATACTATCATTGATATTACACATAATTCATAAAAATACAAAGGGTATTACTACCATTGGATCTTTTCTCCATGTAAACAATATACATATATATTGCCACAAGCATATATATATTTATTTATTATTGAATACTTCTTTAATGTGTTTGTTACAATTTTAAAAACAAAAGGAAACAATTTAAAAATAAATTGCATACCACATTAATGGAAAAACCGAGAAAAAAATTAAGAGAAGAACGTCGTTAGGGTTTAGAGGATTCCAAAAAAGGGATATGTCATAATTAATGTGGATGGCTCTCTTGTTGGTATGGACCATGGTAGAGCTATCATGGGTATGGTCAGGATTAAAGAGGGCGTAATTAAGTGATTCTCATCCTTAGTTGAGGCTAGCTCAATGGAATAAGTAGAGTATTTGGCAATTACGAAAGCAATTAGGCTTACGAGGTAATGAAATTGGGCTTTGGTTTGGATTGAGTTAGATGCACTGGCCATAGTGAAGGCTATTAATAAGCAGCAAAAGACAACGGGCTAGGCCTATTTTGATCTGATCCATGAAATACTTGAGGCTCTTGCTAAGCTTGGAAATACTAGAGTTAGGTATATTTCTAGAAGTGCAAATGTTGTTGGTTGTTGCACATTAGGTAGCCGTTAATTTTAGACAGCAAATGTATCTTATAAATTGGTAGATAAAAAAAAAAATCTAATCTGACTTCTTTGGACTGTATTCTCTTACCTTTTTAGCTTCTAGTGTTTTCACTTGAGTTCCAATGATGAATTGATGAATGCATTGGAGAGTGGTTAATTAGCAATATAATGCTAGGTTTTATTTTGATTAGAAAAGAAAAAAGAAAAAAGAAGAAGCAGAATGTCGTTAGTACAACGATCGTGCCAAAAGCGATTAAACATAGAAAAATGGAAGTAAATGGGTGTGTAAAAATAGGAAATAGAGAGAAGAAAAACTATACTAACCTGGAAGTGGGGTTGTGTGGCTGTGCTTATGTAGCATTTGTAGAGGGTTGAAAATTACTACATTAGTTATTGGATTAAGCCTATTATTTATTTAGGCTTGACTCCTTGGGTTAGGTGGTAGTGGCTAAGGAATCTAATCCATATATTGGGATGATTCAAAGAGATTTGGCTTGATAGGCTTGGAATAGGGATCGTTGGATTGGTCCATCTGCATCCAATCTTTCTCAAGGAGGCTCATGCACTAAGGAAGATTGCTGATATTGGGCCCATTAGCTAGCTTATTTTGGATAACTCTAAACTGAGCAAACATCATCCCATCCATTGATCACCTAAATGATCGAATGAATGGTATCTTGCACAAGAGCCTATAAATACCTAGCATTTCCCCCTCATTTGGAACTCTTAAAGAAAATAGAGAAGCAATAGTGTTGTACGAAATCTCTACTCTCTAAAATCAAATAAACAATTCAAGTAAAGAATTGATCTTATTTACTCAAACTACAAGGTGAAAACTTGAGGTCCCTTAATGCTACCTTATCTGTCACATATGTATTTGAGACACTAAGATTGATTGTTCCTCCTCCTTACCTTATTCTCACCTAATTGTCCCTTCAGGTGACAATCTCGCTTCACTTCTTTAAAGCCACGTATAGCATGTCACGCATGTAGCATGCACGTAACTACTCTAGTCGAACCCTACATCTACATTTTTTTGCAACTCTATTAAGAATAAGAGTGATTGTAGAGACATTACATATCCAAGGAAGAAAGCAACCGGTACATCCGATACCACATCCTAAGAGCTCGACACTAATGTGTAGCTTACTGAGTAGAATCTACTCTTATCACCTGAGAATATTAGCTAAGACTATTTAGTGCTTAAGGTTCATATAGATCCCATACAGACAGTACGGACAATGCGAGAAGTTACAAAGGCTTTAAACCAGTTCATAACTATATTCCAACCTATCTTCACTGGAATGGCAACCACTACTGTTGTGCAATAAGGTATGGCTTTACCAAATCCTATGGTTACTGTACAGCCATGTGCTACTACCTCAGCTCAACCAATTATTCCTCTAGCTATTGAAGAAGATCTCCAACAAGGAGGAGTTGATGAAACCCCCCTCCCCCTTAAACCAGAACTTGCACAACAACCAATCCCTACAATAGAGAGAATTTAAAAGTTTAGTTAGTCAGCTTTTCATCCTTATGTGTACCTACTCCTCCATCAAATCCTACCATCCTAATCTTAGGTGGATTTACTTCTCATCCCAATGTTGTTCTTATTCTGCTACCTACATCTATAGCCTTTGCTTGAAGGACTTCCTTTATAACAAGAGAAGACTTAAATGTTTATATGAGAGAAATATAAGTAAGGCCGTTTATGAGAGTACTAGAGTTGAAACTCCCATATCATCAATGCATCGCAGCAAAGCTATATCATAAGGACTATGTAAGTCCTAAATTCATGTTGTTCAATGGCAACAAGGGAAGTACAAAGGAATACCTGCTAAAATTTATTGAAACCTTGGAACCTTATAGACTTAATGATGACCTGAAGCTTAGAGAATTCTCTAAATCATTGATAGAGAAAGCATACACCAATATGCGAACCTCCCCTCGAGATCGATTGATTTGTAAGGAACTATGTGTAAGCTCTTCTTAGAGAAATTCTTCTTTACTCAAGAACTAGTCACAATTATAGATATGGGGAGAATGTGACAAAACCTGAAGGAAGACCTGATGAATTACATAGAGCGCTTCAGAGAGCGCACTCTAGACATTCAAGATATGTGTGATGAAAAGGAATTAGTGAAGACTTGCATTCAGGAGATGTTCATTGAGTATGTTGTTCACCTAGAAAACCCTAATTTATGTTCTTTCTATGCACTTGTTGAGACTGTGAGAAAAACTAACAATTTTGTTACATGACAATAGATAGAAGGTAAGAGATTTGGGAGATAAGCAACATCTGTTAGCTCAACCCAAGGAGAAAGTTCTAGAGACAATAAGAAGCTAAGGAATGATACTTGATGAGGTTCCACATCAGCTGTATCATTCTCGTACCTAATGGGCAGGGTACATGCTATACTTAACCAGTGGTTACGAGATAGAAACATAAAGCTTCCAAGGGTGGAGTGTTTATCAACTGCAAATGAGAAAAATGACCCTAAGTTCTATAGATATCATAGGACTATGGGTCATCCAACTAAAGAGTGTTGGACACTAAAGAGGATATTTAATGATAGGATCCGTAATGGGGAACTTATCATAGAGAATAATGATGTATACAATAATCTACTCTTAGCAAACAAGACCCAACGGGGTGCTGCGAATGCTATTAGTCATAATCCAAGACAAGAAAAAGGAGATGTGCCATAAGCTAAGGTACATAAAGAGAAGGAAGCAGTAATAGAAACCAACTAAGGCACACATCTATCAGTAGTTATTGCCTTAATGAAGACCTTTAACTTTTGGAAGTTCTTTGATTTATTGGGATTTGATGAAGATGCACGGCTTGTAGTAGCGACTATACTTACTTAGATTTTTTAGAGACAATATGTGGAGTGCAGTACAACATAGCCAGTATGAAGGATGGCTAACGCATATGAGAATGCAATACTCTTTACTAACACAAATATGTGTACAAAGAACCCTAATCACAACCGTTTTCTTTATGTGGAGAGTACACTTAATAAACATCTCATTAAGAGGATATTCATAGATAATGACTCTTCCATAAACATTATGCTAATGTCTACATTCAAGGTTGCAAGGATAGACAATTGACACTTGATAAAGTAATCTATTGTAGTAAATAGCTTTACTAAAACAACGACAGACACAATAAGGTATGTTAATGTAAACTTTAAAGTTAGACCTGTATAGGGATCCATGTGATTCCACATGATCGACATGCCTATATCCTACCATCTTCTGGTTAAGAGGAAGTGGCTGTATAATTACAACCTCATATCATCAACATGGCACTAGTGTATCAAAAGCTATTAGAAGGGTAAAGATGTCTTCATTCCGGCTACGAAAATCTGTTTGAATATAATGAGTCTTATTTAGCCAACATAGGGTTCTTTGTTGAGTATGCTGAAAATGGAGAGACTGGCATTGCTAAACCCTTTAGTACACCATTGCCCACATGGTAGGAGACCTAGGATAAACAAAAGAAAAAGAGGAGAGTGCAAGGCTCTTGTGAGGGCAATAAGAAGCAAAGAAAAGATGAAGCCATAAAAAGCTTTGTCAAGGAAGATGGGCAAAGGGTATATTGCTTATGACGGTCTTCGAGATTTGATGAGGCTTTTTTTATCTTCCTCAAATCCCATACTAGTGCAAGAAACCCAGCCTGCCCTTCCTCAAATGTAAGACCAAATGAAACCCTAAGCTAAAGAGATTGAGGAATTAGACTTAGTGAGACTAAGGGAATCTTTGCGACTTATCTTCATTAGCAAGAATCTATTGTAAGAAATTAAGGTCCACTTAGTAGAGTTGTTGAAGGAATACAAAGACGTATTTTCTTGGACATATGATGAAATGCTAAGGTTGGACCTTAGTCTAATGGTGCATAGATTTAATATCGTGCTTGAGGTTGGGCCAGTAAAGTAGGGATAGTGAATCTTTTATCCTGAAATTAAAGTACAAATAAAAGAAGAGATTGAAAAGTTGCTCCATATTAGCTTCATTAAGCCAATTGAACATCTTACCTTATTAGGAGTTATGTTGACCAAGTGATTAGGCGATGTGTACCAATAATTAAGGTTGCTAACATACTTCACCATTGCTAAAGTCGTGAAGCTAGTGGTCATTTTGGTGTTAGAGAACAGCTACTAAAGTACTTCAGTGTAGATTTTATTAGCCTACCTTATTTAAGGATTGTCGTGCTTTTGTGGTAGCCTATGATCAATGCCAGCGTTCAAGAAACATCTCAAGAAAGCATGAGATTCCACATCATGGTATACTAGTTATTGAGATCTTTAATGTTTGGGGGATTAACTTTGTGGGATCATTCCCATTATTCATCAACAATAAGTACATCCTTATTACTGTTGATTATGTGTCTAAGTGGGTTGAAGTAGTGGCTCTCCTAACTAATGATGCAAGAGGAGTACTTCACTTCTTAAAAAGAAACATCTTCACCAAGTATGGGATACTACGAACGAACATTAGTGATGGGGGCTCTCACTTCTATAATAAATAGTTTGATAATTTGCTTGCAAAATATGGAGTGAGACATAAGGTAGCCATACCTTATCACCCTTAAACAAGCGGTCAAGTGGAGTTGTCAAATCAAGAGCAAAAGTGAATCCTAGAGAAAACTGTCAATGCATCAAGAAACAATTGGTCACTTAAGCTTGATGATGCACTTTGGGCTTACCGAACCACTTATAAGAACCCAATTGGTATGTCCCCATATCACATGCTCTTTGGCAAGGCTTGCCATCTCCTAGTGGAGTTAGAGCACACAACATACTAAGTAATAAAATTCCCCAATTTTGATAGGCGAGCTACTGGAAACCATAGGTTACTCCAATTGAACGAGCTGGATGAGTTTAGGAATGAGGCTTTTAAGAATGTTTGTATCTACAAGGAGAAAACCAAGATGTGGCATGATAAGAAAATCCTCAATCGAGAGTTCAAGAAGGGATAAAAAGTATTGTTGTATAGCTCTCGTATGAGGTTATTTCCCAGCAAGCTAAGGTCTAGGTGGTCAAGACCCTTTGTGGTCACAAAAGTCTTTCCCAATGGAGTTGTAGAAATCAAGAAGGATGGTGAGGAACCTTTTCGGGTAAATGGTCACCAGCTTAAGCACTTTTGGGAAGGGGAAACTTTAGACAAGAGTGAAAAGGGGTTAGATCTTCATGATCCAAGATAAGCACAAAAAAAAAAAAGTGTAGCCAAAGACTATAAACCAAGCATTGAGTGAGAGGCAACCCACTATTGAGTCTCTTTTGTTTTGTTTATGTTTACTTTCCTTTTAGTTTCCCATGTTTGTGTTTATTTAAGTTTTTCTTTTATTCTTTTTAGATGTTTTCTCATGTTTATGTTTTTCCTTTTCCTCCTTAGATTATTTCTTCTTAGATCAGGCTACCGTGATCTCTCTTGTTTCACTTGGTGAAAGTATGCTTGATTAAAGATTTGGAGCATATTTGTTATGGTTATGTTGCTGCCTTAGAGTTTAAAGCAATAATGGAGTGGCTTTGGTGATAGCTGAGAGCTTGAGAGTATGGAGCTAGCTAGAAACATACATAAACGTGGCTAGCTCATCAACTAATACCCCAGGGAAGTCCCATTCTTTCCTTCCCTCTTGTTTCACCCATATATGTTGTGCTAAACAATGAAGACATTGTTTGTCTTAAGAGTTGGGGGTGGATTTTATGTTGAACTGTAGTTGGGTGTTGAGCTGGCTAATGTATGATGGAGTAATTGGTGGATTTATATTGATTTATAGTGTGTTAAGTTGATTATCCATGGGTTCTTATGTACTGGGTACATGTTGTGCTTATGTTGGTTGCATAGGACTTGATTGCATTTTGATCCTTGTGCTTACTGTGTGAAAATAACAATTGATCCATGCTATTGTTAGCATTTGCTTCATAGGCACCAAAATTTTTCAAAAAAGTTTAGAACTTTAGTTGCATTTCTCATAGAAACAGCAACTTTTGACCTAATTTTTTCAACTCTTTGCCCCTTTAAACTTGATCTTGAGTTGGATACTCTTCACTTCTCTAAAGTTAAGACATAAAATTGTAGCTTTGTTTAATTATACTTTGTTTAGATTGAGATTTGACAACTTAGGATTAAGGTAATGTCCTTGATCAGGGATTAGGTCTTTGCATTTTTAAGCTAACTAGTATGTATGCACATTCTTTGAAGTTCCAAGAGCCTGATATGATCATGCAAATCATGGAAAACATGAGCTTGCTTTGAATGTTTCTTCCTAAATACAAAAAGAACCTAAGTTAGGGATAAAAAAAAAACCCCAATCAAATGATAAATAAAGAAAAAAAAAAAGAAGAAGAGAAAAAGCAAAAAGAGAGTACAGATGGACATCTGGAGCACCTAATAAGCACATAGTGCATCTCCTTGAATGAATAAATCTTGGAAAGGTTCACAAGCTTTGATAAGCATAAATCACACTACACTTTTTAGGCACATTTAAGTATAAATTGACCATAATTGTATTTATTTCTCAAGTTCTTGGTAATTCATTTTGTAATATATCAATTTCAAATTATTCAAAAGTAAAAGGGACAAAATTTGACAAGAACAAGGAGATTTAAAGATATTACGACCGTAATAAAGGAATAATGTTAAAGGAAGATCAATTGAGACTCATCATGGGCGTAATAAAAAAGAATTTAAGTGTTTAGTGCTCGTCACTCTCTTCATCACAGTCATGATCACGGGAGTAACCAAGGTTGAAGCTATTTTTCTACCTATTCATCACGGTCATGACTCCCCCTTAGAGGGATGATCGCGCCCTTAATCACAAATGTGATTAGGTAGAATGTTGACGATGAGAAGATCACTCCCCGAGTCATGGGCATTGTAAACCCTAAAGCCAAGCCAAGTAACCATAGGTTTGAACTTAAAACCCAAGGTTTAGGACGATCGGCTAAAGGATCCGATCAAACCCAAATTATAAACTATTTAACAAAATACCAGTAAAAATGACCCTGTAAACTTAAATTTAAGAAAGTGAGTAGTAAAATAGGAGACTATAAAATTTTCAAATTTTAAGCATAATAACTGCTAATTACCGAAAAGGCAAAAAGTATAATATAATAACTAATAAATTAGTAGAGATAGATTATATGTATACTAAAAATTTTAGAATGACCAAAATAATATTTAGGAATGTTCACGTGTACCCTACATGTATTTACGTGTAGATAAAAATACGCGTAATTGCTAAAATAGGCCGAAAATTAAGTAAATAATTAAAGAAAAATACAAAATAATTATAAAAAAAATCAGAAAAAAATCAGAAGGAGAGGTCTGCAACTAGATCAGGTCGTGACTGAAAAGAAAAAAAATTAGCCAATAAAAATTTGCCAAACTAAAAGCCTAAAATCAAGGAAATGGGCAAAATCACATCAAATTAATGCACATTAATTACTATGTTTTTCTATAAATAAGGAAAAAATTCACAGAAGACATTTGGACAGTTTGTAATCCGAGAAAAATCAAAACACAAGAAAAATCGAGAGAAATTCCAGAAAAAAAAAAAAAAAAAAGAAAACTGTGCAGATTAGCAAGGTGAACTAGAACCACCACACCACCACCTGAGACTGAACCACCACCACCACCCTACCCTAGGACGAGCGTCTGGACGAGACGACAGCCTTGGACCGGGTTTGGACGACTAGAAATCCTTGAACCGGTTAGTCATCTACTCATCCCGATTTTTGTATAATTTTGTAAAATTAGTTATTTTGCCCAGAAAATTATGAAACTTGTTATTCTGACGTTTTATTGTATGTAGATTTAGGGAAAAATATTGATTTAGTTTAATTATGTCTGGAAATATAGGGTTCTTATGAAATTGATCAAAACCGAGCATGATTAAACCGGAAATTAAATAGGCTTAGGGATGTAGTTTGGGGCTCAAAATTTTTCTGTAGGATTCTCATATGATTTAGAACAGTGCTATGAAGCCCTTTTTTTTAAATTAATTTTCGAAAATTTTAAGTTAATTTTTAGCCCTAAAATGATGGTAAAATTGGGTGATTTGGGATTAATTAGGTAATTAGGATGTTAATTACTGATTTGGATCTTGATTAGATGATTAAGGAAGTTAATCTCTGCAGTGGAATCCTAATCCTAGCTTTTAGGTACTAATTATGGGTAATTAGGGAAATTAGGTAAAGAATATGAGAAATTAAGAATATGTGAAAATATAAATTACAAAATTTAAAAAAATAAAGTTATTTAGATAATATTATAATTGAAATCAGAAAAATAATAAATCGGAATTAATATTTAATTTTAAGTAAATATCTTAAAATGTAAGATTTTTACGCATCGGGAATAAATCCGATATCCCAATTAGGGTTAGTGTGTACCGAATAGTTAGAATACCAAAATTACAACCCAATAGGATATTTGAATACCCGAGCATAAGGTGATTAATGTTACATTGGGATTCGAGCCTAATTACGACTTAGGAATTAAAACTAGAGTCTAGTTTAGGAGCCGAACCCCGAAATAAAATACAACGAATTATTAATATGTTGTAGGTATATATGAGAAAAATGAGTTACATTATAAATTAGAATAAGAATCCATAAAAATAAGTACTAAAAGGACCTCTTTGCATTATAGGATACCCAGAAACAAATCAGCTCGCAATTTGAGGATCGAGCAAATTCAAGTAAGTTGGGTTATTGCTTATTGTAATAGAGTACTAGTTTTGTAGTGCTCGGAGACTTAAGCTTGTATATGCTTGTGATTGTAAGTAGTTTGCGCATGTATTTGATGTATCTGAATTCGTGCTGGAATTTGTGCTGTGAGTGATTTTGTGACTGATTTAATTGGTATGAACTTGTTTGAAAACCTTAACCGGAATTTAATCTTAGTCGACCGTAATAACCGAAAACGTCATGCATTGCAACCCGTTAGGGGATCATAGGACTCTCCAACCAAATACCGACCCCTTCGAAAGGGATAGCGCAGGATTGCAAAATGGTCCCTTCTTCATCCTCAGTCGAACTAAGTGATAGGAGAAGAGGTCGCGGCGGGGGTGAAGTCAATGGTTCGAAGGTAGTCGCGGGAGGAGCGAGGTCTCCATTGCACAAGCCTGGGTTTGGTTGTGAGCTGCTGCATAACATGGAACTCCTCAACCCGGATCGGAGCGGGTGAAATTTCTCTGATTTCACAACGGACCGGACTACGTTGTGCGATGACACTTGATTGTTGCATTGCATGAAAATAATTGTTTGATAACCCTATCTGTGCTTGTATGCATTCATGAGTCTCCAATTCAACTTACTGAGCTGTAGTTGCTCATACCCTTATAGATCCTTTTGCAGGTTCTGATTTGTAATCTCTTCAAGTACCATGCCGCCCTACAATTATCCAGAGGTTAGTTTTTTTTGAAGCCAGGGGTGTGAGGATCAAGTTATTTAGCTTAATGTGTAACCAGACTGACCTTGTAGTTAAAGGATGAAGACTGTTAGTTATTCTGTAAATTAGTAAACTGTAGTTATTATGTAAATCTTCCTAGGAAGCTCTGTGGACTTATTTATATGATTATCTACGTTTAATAGTAATTTGAATTACTTATCATATTTGTAGTATAATCATTAATCGAACTGTTTACTTCAAAGCGAGTGGTCGTCGACGCCTTGTGTAGATTATCTCTATGGTAGGAACTGTGAGGCCAGTTTCTATCATAGAATGGTTTACACGGCGGGACTGTTGCGACTTCGCGACTTCGCGACTTCGGAGCGTAACAGGCATGATGGGAGTGGACACGATGATTCTTTTTAAATCGTTTCACATGAATTGGTGCGAGTAACGAGTCTAAATGCTAGGAGGTGTCTTGAAGTAGTGAATTTTGAGCCTTTTGACAAGAAGAATATAAATACGCTACAATTTTCAAACAAAAGGGAGATTAGATCATACATCCATTCATACATCTCTGTACCCATTGTATTTTCGATTATTTTCTTTTAGTACAATTTTCTTTTAGTTGTACCTTGTACCTTTCTTGAAATTACTCAAGCGAGACGATGGGAATTCATTGTTCGTGTATTTATCAAATTTCTACAGTGGAATTCAAAGTAGGGTTGTATTCTTCTACTTGTTATATATTAATTTCTTTGTTATATCTGCATTTATTGATATGTTTTGTTTCTTCATTATGTATGAGTAGTACGTTAGGACATGCTACATCATTTAGTATGATCAAGTGCATAGAATAGTGGTTTCTTGATAAGTGTTAATTTCGATGAATTGCACTTAATGAATCTAAGTATGGTATATTGCACGACATTGACTTAGGATGGATTTCAATAGAATATGTCGAAAAACAATTCTATTGAATAAATCTAGTTCATTGGAACAACTTACTCTTGATAATAAAGATATTATTAGGAAAATTACTGCATCTTTAGGGGAATCAATACATTAACATGACATTAATGCGATCCGAGTTGGCTGTTAATTAGGAAGAGATTCCAATAAACACAATTAGGATTAGAAGTAAGTAGTTCTAAGAAGAATGCTTATATACTATAATTTCCCGCAGATAACAAGTATTAGGACAAAAAGTATTTTGGTAAGATCATGCTAAGTAGTGAAGCAAGTCCGCATTGTTAATTGTGTTGTTAGTAATTGTTTTGTAACCAATGTATTAGTGGCATTAGTTTGTAGATTAGTGTAGTTTAGTTAGCAATTTGGAGTTTTAATAATTAATCACTTGATAATTCAAATTGCTAGATAATAGGAAGATTAATTAGTATTAGTGTTTATAACCGTTCCTAATAGAGACGACCCTATACTTATCCATGCTATAAAATGATAGGTATACTTGCCTATTGAATTGAGTTAAGGATAGAATATAGGAATTTAATTTGTAAAACTCGGAAGCTTTGTTTAGAGGCAATCAAGCTCCTAGTGTCTAACTTGTGAAAAAGGTAAGGAATAAAAAGCTCCCTAATATAAATAAATCAAATAGGGGATGCATGTGTGCTTAAAGTAAAAAAAAAGATGGAAAATAGGAAAAATTGAAAAGAGCAAAGTAAAGGAAGAGCTTATAATTTGCATCATTTACTTGGTGGTATCATGCTTGTGATATGGATTAAGAGTGTATACATGCATGTTTAGTGTACAAAATGTGAGGATCTCCTTTTTAGTTGATGGATATTATATTTGATCTTTAGTAAGAGAATCTAGGTTTAAACTTGGTGATCTATCTCTTTTAAGTAAGTAATTAGTGCCTTAAGTCTATTGCTAGTGATTTGTGTGCATGTTGATTGATTGAGTAGTTAAAGGGCAAGAAAAGCCTATTTGAAATTGATTCAGAGTAGGGAGAATGCAACTAGTTCTAATGAGTTTTATGGTTTAGGTGCCATTATGAAGTAGGTATTGATGATGGTTGAGTGTGCTTGCTTTCTTCATGAGTACTTTGTTTTGAAATTGACATATGGATTTACTTGAAGACAAGCAATAGCTTGAGTTGGGGGTATTTGATAAATATGTAAGATTACACATTTATCTCTACCAAAATGGTGTACATTTATACATGTATTAGCACATTCATTGCAAACTATACTTAAAAATTGATAAATACATGTTTTGGGTCAATTATTCAATAATCTCAACTAAGAAATAAAAAATAAAGCTTAAGTGGTCTATATGTCTTATTGGTTTTCAATTCAAATTGTAAAACAACTTTTAGAATGAAAATGGCAGTATAATTCCATACTTCCAATATCTAAGATTGTTATCTTTTCAAGTGCACTGTTATCATTTTAGAGGACTTTGAGTTACTGTCTTTTCTTGTGATAATGATGTTATTACAATTATAAGTAGCTCTTCAATGTGTATAACTTCATTGTAGATCAGCCAATCTAGGAGATGGGTGTACTCTCTTTTTCGTAGAATAGATCTAACAATAATTCCAGTCTTTGTGTAGTGACTAAGCTTAGCAAGTGTTATATGGGCATTAATTATGAGAGCCGAGCAATCAAGGAGCAGTAGCTATTGAACTCTGAGCACAGCAACTGAGAAGAACTCAAAACAAGTAGCAACTGTAAGACTTCAAATATTAGCAGCCACAACAACAACAAGGCTAGTTGCTATCCACTAATCCAAGCTCTCTAAGTAGCTTTCACTGAGAAAACATGATGCTAACTTGACTACTAGGATGTCTGATCAAAGTAGCTTCACCAAATTGCCAAACACGATATAACAGAGCAGCAACAACCAAGTGAAGCACATAACAAGACCTAAGAGCTCATTTGGAAAATAACAGCAACAACTGGATCTAAGCTTCAAAAGTTCTAATGAAGAGCCAAGCAACTATGAAATGGAGTATCTTCATTGAACTGTAGCAGCACCTATGTGAATCATAACCACAACACAATCAAGCATCCACTTTAAATTAATTTCATGCTTTGTACAGCAAATCCATGCCTTTCCAAGTCTAAGCAACTGCTGAAACCAAGCAAAACTGAACACGAACAACAGCAGGACATTCCAAATTCCGCTACGTTTTCAGATTTAAATAAAGTAAACTGCTATCCTGAAGCTGAGCACAAATAGCCCAATTCAACTGAAAGCAGCAGCTCCAATTTTATACCTCAAGATCGCATAGTAGCTGCATGTGACAGCAACTTATCGTGCACTCCAACAAGCACCAGCAGCCAGTAGTCGAGCAACTTTATATACTTCAATCTTCGAGGACATAACAACAGGCCTATCAGCCTTGGAGAGCAACTAATTCAACCAAGCTGCAACTGACTAACAAATTCTCTATACAAGTAGCAGAGCATTTTATTTTTTTCCTTTTACCTTGCAATTCATTGTAAAGACTTGTATTATCTAAATGTGGATGCTCGCATCAACTTATTATTCTTTTCTTGCTTTGTTTGATAGAAGCGAACAGCCAACAAGCTTCATAGCAGCAACTCCACGGCATCTAACCAACAGCAGTAGCCGTGAGTTCTAAGAGCAGCAGCTAATTTATGTTCCTTGTGTAAACGCACGACCAACAGCCCCTCACACTAAGCAATTCCTAGCTGAGCTACAGCTGTAGTCCAAGCATGAGCAGCCCGCACAACTCAATACGACAACAGAGTTGAACTTTTGATCCGAGCTCCATGCCATAGCAAACTCGTGCACAATGCCGAGCAAGATCAGTTCCTTGCATAGTCCAACTCCATACGAGCAAATATCAGCAGCAAACCAAGACATAACTGACCGAGCAACTCTAAGCCATGACCGAAATAGCAGCAAAACAACCGCAAGCTTGAGCAGCTCCATGAATCTAACAGGCAAGCTTGAGCAGCTCCATGAATCTAACAGTAGCAACCACGCAGCAGCACATTAAAACCCACCCGAGCATTCACTTGACAGTAGCACACGCCAGAGCAATCCGACAGCTCCAATTGAATCCAAGTTGACAAGCACAGCAGCTGCAAATTATTACAAGTGTTGGTTCTCTCCATTATGAGCTGAGCATAGGAGGCCAGGAAATAAGCAGCCTTTAGTTAATTTAAGCTCAAAAACGTCGAGTGTCAGAAGAATATTGAAGTGGCTGCCCATTTGCAAATCCCAATTCATTCTAACGTAGGAGCCCTCTTTAACTACGAAATGAAAGCAACTGAGATTTGCACAAAGACAAAATACAGCCCATTTGGACCCAGGAAAAATCAGACTAGAGGAGACCAGCCTTTCTTATTATCTTTGAACCAAATGACACACACGTGGGCCTCCTTGACATAGAGGCCACCTCACATTCTTCTTGGGACCCATTTCTTTCATTTAGTGTCTTCCACTCTGTGTTTTAGTTAACTGTTACGCAGAGAGTGGAGAAGGATTGGTTCTTTTAATTTCTATTTTGGGCCCACGTGACATTTGAAAGAGGAAAATCTCTGGCCCTTTCTATTATAACAGCCGAAAGATAGAATACAGTAGAGACGATTGAGGAGAATACAATAGCCGAATATAGAGAGTTTAGACGGTAACTAAGGGATAGTTTTAATATTCAACAACAGAATTTTTATTTTTGTTTTATTTCATTAATTTTATTATGTTTTATTTAATTTTAGGTTAATAATTCCGTTTATTCTAACTCATTAGAAGATTTCTCGAATGTCGAAATATTTCAAGATATGTTGATTTTTGTATTGAATCTTGAATTTGATTATACAATTCGAGGTGTTTTCTTTTTCTTATTATTTTTAATTGTTATATGTCTTAAATCGTATGGGTTTTGTGAGAAAATATTATGCTTAATTTATTTGGGTTTTATATTGATGTATTTGATGAGTTAATGTATTTTATATATTATTCCGATATCGATTTTGAATATTTGAACATTTTTCTATTGTGCTCATTGTCTAATTATTCAGTATTTGGCTATTATTTTTTACCGAGACAGAGTTATAAGATATTCAAAAGGATTCCAATAACTTGTATTGAACATAACTTAAATTTTTGAAAAAACTCGTTATAGAGATATACGTGTTTTAATTAAATTCATGAACTCATATACTTAATATAGTTGGAAATATGGTTTGAGTCATGGAGATGTGGTCAAACCATATTTCTAACTATAATGATAATTTCAGTGTGAGCGGATTATTATTTACTCGATAATTATTGATAAATTGCCTTGAATTCTATTACTCTGGGAAGTAAACTAGTTTTACTAAGTTTAGTTAAATCTCTTTTAGTCAATTTCAAATATTAATTTAAGGCATCATATTGATTCAAATGAGAATAGATTTATGAATCTTAATTTGATCATTTTTATCTCTTAGACCTGCGACCCTCATCGTATAGCTATAGACCCTCACCTCGCTTTTTATTTTCTTAGAATTTTTTTAAAATAGGATAAAGAATCTTAAATTAGGAAAAATACAAAAAAAATGGAAAAATAAGAAATGTAGAAAAATTATAAAAAATAGAAAATTTAAGAAAAGCCAAAAAATAAGAAATTTAGAAAAAAAAATCACAAAAATATAAAATTAATAAAAATACAAAAAAAAATTAAAAAATAGGGGATTTAGGAAATTTATAAAATAATAATAAATTTTTAGATAGTTTAATGAATGGAGTTTTTAGTAAAAATAAGGAAATAATCATTAGTCTTGGACTTAAATTTAAATCTAACCTAAATTGACCTTGTTCATATGTGCATATGAACAAGGTACAAACTAATAGCCTAACAAATAAGCACTTAGACTTAAATTTAGGTACTGACTTGAGATCAGAGGTTTGAATCTCATTAGAGGCATAAAAATGCCTTTTATTTTTTCTTTTTTTTTTCATACAATGCGCTACCACATGTCAAAGAATCATTGGGCTACATATCTAGTTGTGACATGTGGTACTTTGTGATTGACCTTAACAACACTCTCCTTCTTCTTCTCCTTTTTCCTTTTCTTTCCTTCCCTTTCTTACTTAAAAAACAACATACACGACAGCTTTTGGGGGATGTCTCTCCCTCTCAACCTATCTTGCTCTCCAAACTCTCCATACACACATAGCAAGGGGGGTGCACTTTTTCGAACCATACCATCGAACACACAACACACCCAACCAATATCTCTCTCCCTAACACTAACACATGGCAACCACATACACACGTCGAACTACGCTACACCCCAGCCACCAACGTCTCAATCCTCATGACTTACCCCTAACACCATATACCTTCTCTTAGCCTTCACCCTAAACCCACAACTACAACACCAACCATACCCTAGTGACCTTTGTACATACACTTATACACACAAGAACCCTATGGCCATACAAATGAACCACTATTCACTAGATCTACGCAACAAAACAGTAGGCATTAAACCACCTCTCTCTCTTGAATCTCTCTATCCACGTCAAAACAACAACCCATGCATACAACATTCAAACACAACCTTCTCTCATCCGATCCAACCACCGCACATCTTCACCTACCACAATAACCACTCACGACACCCAAACCCAAGCACACACTAACTCCGATTAAGTTAAAGTCGCCACTCCAAGTGCCCATCACTACTGCTTAAGTGCTGACCACTACTAAATCAATACCTTAAGCTATGCCACTTGGCCAAACCCCCTTTTGCCAATAAAATTGACACAAAACTGCCTTCACTTGCAAAAAATCTGGTCTAAAACTACATTCGTCGCACCCCAATGCTGTTGCAATCTTCTCTATCATATTCGGGTCATTCGAACGGGAATTAACCCTAAGGTTCTGTTACGCCCCAAAGCTATAGAGTCTTAACAGTCCTACTTTGTAAAGCAATCTATAATAGTAACCAATCTCATAGTCCCTACCATAGATATAATTTACACAAGGCATTTATGACTCATCGCTTTGAAGTAAACAATTCAATTAAAGTTTAAGCTAAAATTTACATAAAAAGTTACAACCATTATTCATATATATATAATTACATCCATATTGTCTTAAAATCCCAGGAAATTACACATGCTACAATAGATGGCTAACTTACATCTCACACATCAGTTCATAAACCTAAAAGTACCATCAAGACATTAAAAAGACTTGATCATACAACCATTTGATCCTCACTCTCTATAACTTCAAAAGAGAACTAACCTTGGGATAATTGTATCGTGGCATGTCAGTCAAAAGTCAGAACCTGCAAGAAAATCTATATGAGTATGAGCAACCATAACTCAATAAGTTAGATTAAACTTATGAAAGTATAACAAACACAAATAGGATTATCAAGTAATTAATTTTATGCAATGCAACACACAAGTGCCATTACACAACATGGTCCAGTCGTTGTGAAATCAAAGTAATTTTATCCACTTTAATCCAAGTTGAGGAGTTTTCATATTTATTCAATAGCTCACAACTAAACCCAAGTTTACACAATGGAGACATCGTTCCCCCCAATACTATCCTTCAAACCAATGCCTTCATCCTCACTGTAACCTCTTCTCCTATCACTTAGTTTAGCTAAGGATGAGAAAAAGACCATTATGTTATCCAATGTTATCTTTTTCAAAGGTGTCGATGTTTGGTTGAAGAATTCTAATGGTCACCTAAAGGGTTGCAATGCATTTCTAATTAGGGTATTTAGGTTGGTTATGATTCAATATGGTTTAGTGTAATTAAACAATTTCGCACCATTCCAATCACATCAATCACCAAACATAACACATAATTCAACATGAAATCAAATACCTAAGCAAATGTGTTCATAGCTACTTACAAACACAGTCAAATACCATCTTAAGTTCGAGTACTTTAAAATAGTACTCTAAAATACAATGAAGTATCAAACCAAACTTACTTGGTATCCCTGGTTTACTCAATCACTTGTCGTAGGTCGACTTATCTCTATATCTTATAATATATAATATAAATACGTTTTTAGTATTTATATCTTGATGATATATATATATATATAATCTAGGTTATGATTTAGTTTAATTATTCATATATATATATATATATTATTTATCACCAATTCATTCTAGATTAGTTCTGGATTCAATTTCCAAATTCAATTCTGATTCAAGTTTTAAATCAATTCTAACTATGAGTATTATATGTAAATCTCAAAAATTCAATCCAAACATTAATGTGAAATTAATAACATTAGGATCGAGTATCCTAAATATCACTTTTAGTCCTAAATCAGTATTCTAGTCTACTTGGTACACTCTAATCCCCATTAATATACCGAATTTATTTCTGATATGAGAAAATTTTACATTTTTTATATAATTACCTAAATTGATGTTTCTTACCAAATTTAATATGTATTAATATTATTACTATATTATCCACTTTAAACTAATATTTTATATTTACCATAATTTTAATTCCACATATTATAAAAATTACCTATATTTACTACAAAATATCCCTAATAATCACATTTAACATCCTAAGTATCATAATTATCATACCACATCAAATATGAACATTTTAAAATCCCTAATTATATACTAAATCAGTAATTATTCAATTAATCATTAATCAACCCCAAAAATCCCTAATTATATACATATTTTAAAGGTTTAAAAATTTCAAAAATTAATTTCTAAAAAAAGGCTTCATAGCACAGTTCTATATCACTTAAATAGTCTATATAAAAAAAAAAAAAATTGAGCTCAAAACCACACTCCTAAGGCTATTTTACTCTAAATCAAACTATGTTCGATTTTATACAGTTTCTTAAGTACCCTATATTTCTAGATATAATTAAATCTAATCAATATTTTTTCCTAAATCTAGATACAATAAAACGTCAAAATAATAAATTCATAATTTTTTGGATAAAATTAATAATTTTAATAAATTATACAAAAATGGGCTGAATTTTGGACTCACCTAATTGTTGGACTTCCGGCCACCAACAACTGTCCAAAGGGTGTCAACCGGTCCAAGTGGTAGGTAGGGTGTGGTGGTGGCAGAAGTTTGGTTCCAGTTAGTGGTGGTTCATGGGTTCGGTCCAATTGCCTTAATTGAATAGTTTTTTTGAAATTTTTGAAAAACAAACCCTAACTCTCTTGTTTCAACTCTCTCTATTTTTTCTATTCTACCAAATACCCAAATGAGCTTCTAAAAAAATTTGGCTATTTATAGAGCTCTTGAGGAATTTTGGCATATTAATTTAACTTGACAATTGCCTTATCCTCTTCTAATTTAACTTTTTTAAGTGTGTTAATTTAATTAATCAATTTTTCTTTTTCCTCACTGACCTGCCATAACTTAAATCTAGATTGATCCCCACTTCTTTGATTTTTTCTTATTTTTCCTTGATTTTTTTATAATTTTATTTAATTATTTAGCATTTTCTAGTATTTTAAATAATTTCGCGTATTTTTACCTGTATGTAAATACATATAAAGTACAAATAAATACTCCTAAATATTATTTATGTCATTATATAATTTTTAGTATACATATAATTTATTTCTAATGACTCGTTAGTCATTGAAATTCATTTTACGCATTTCCAATAATTAACAAGTAATATACTTAAAATTTAATATTATAATATTTTATTACTTATTTTCTTAAATTTAAATTTACGAGATCACTTTTACTAATATTTCTAACTTTATTTTATAATTTAGGCTTAATCAGATTATTTACTTGATCGTCCTAAACTTTACATAGTAAAATTCGATCCTATAGTTATAAAGCTTACAGGTTTAACCCTGATCCATGTCCCATGGAGCTTCGACTTATGCTTGCTACTTTGATCCAAGTCTCTTTAGTTTTTAGTCCAACCTGTTTGTGTTATAGTATGCTTCGATTTTTTTTTTTTTTAGTAATTACATTATTATTTGAAACCAAATAAGAAAAAGAGAGAGAAAAAACATTGAAAAAGAAAAAAGAAATCAAAAAAGGAAAAAGAAGAAGAAAAAATATAGTTTATTTTTATAATAGAAATAGATAAAATAAAATAATAATAATAATAATAATAATAAATAAATAGGTTAGTCATCGAAGATCGTTTTGACGCTTAGAAAAATCGATTTTTCCAAAGAATAAATAAAAATAACATATCATCTTTACAAATTAGGACCTTTTTCTTAGGATTATCTATAAATAAAATTTGGTTTAGGACCCATAGAAAATTTCTTTAAATAAATTGAAACGGGTAAAAACGTAAACTCAACCTTTTGTTCAAAACTAAAATCAATCAACCTGTTATGTTGTCAATGGAATAAACTACAGAAATCTAATTCCAAATAACGGGTACGTAGGCACTCATACGTAAATATGAGGCAACTTAAAACATGAAATTTTTTTCTTTTTCTATGTTTTGTAAATAATCGATCACTTTATCTTTTTAGAATTAAATCATGTTACATGTAGATAGACTTCATTATAAGGGAACTTTCGAAGACTCACAGTATAGTTCGATATGAGGTACGAGATAGTCCGATAAGGTTACTCACTACCTAGCTTTGCTTAAGGGTGAGGATAAGAGTAAAATAGAGTAAACAAACAATATTTACGAAAAGAAAAATATTCAATGTATTGATGTTAATTCTAATTGTTACGACTATAAGTACAAAAGGTAATTATACTCAATAAGTTAGGGCACCTTACCTAAGATGGAAAAAACAAAAAGTGTTTTGTCCTAAAGAAGTAATGTACAAAGAATACAAAAGGGTAAAAATGAATTTTTAAGAAAAATAATTATTAGTATAGCAGATTCTACATGTAGTCCTATACATGTGGCAAAGATGCATTAGTGATGCTATTGAAGGATGTGGACAAAAGAGTACAAGCTGATTACTTGTTCGAGTAGGGATGATTGGAGATTAGTCTAGGGTTGCTCTCTCGGCCTATCGACAAGAGTGATGCCAAGCAGGTGGTTAGCTTGGACATAAGTGAATAAGCGCATGAGGTTTAGCTGTTGTCTTGGCATTCTACAATTCGGCACACAACTTCCGAGAAGTGGTTAGTCATATGGCTTAATGTATAAAGTAGATTGATAAAGAGATACTTGGCTTCAATAGTAGTTGGTTAGAACAGGAAGATTCGCCTTACTAGTCCCTCTAGTCCTCGAGCTTGGTTGAGGGTTAAAGGCCTAGTAGCTTGATTCCTATCATTTTCTTCGGGTTGATTTGGATTTAAGATCAAATCTGGATGGTCTTCGATCAGTTCCCTATCAGAATGATATGGATTGAGGTCAGCAATGTTAAAGGTATCAAAAACCCCATAGTCTTTGGGTAGCTCCAACCTATAGGCATTGTCATTGATCTTTTGGAAGATTCTGAAAGGTCCTTCAGTTCTTGTAGATAGCTTATTTCTCCTCTTGCTAGGATTCCTTTCCTTATTCATGTATAGCAAATTGTTTAGCTATCCTACCCCTAGCCTTCTTACGCATTCTTTTGGTGGCTTAATCAATCTGTTAAGTAACTTTGTTGTAGATGTGTTGAAGGGACTGTATTTAAGCTCTCGTGTCAGGGTCTTCTTGCTAAGATTGAGGTACAAGGGTGTAATCAAGGGATAACTCGAGATTAACTATAGACAACCTCAAAGGGGGTCTGCCAGGTGGTGTTATATACTGTTTGGTTATAAGCAAATTTAACTACTAGTAAGCAAACATCCCAATCAGTTAAGTTCTTGCCTACTATAGCTCGAAACAATGATCCCAAAGTATGATTGACTACTTTTGTTTAACCATCCATTTGAGGGGTGACAAGAAGTACTGAATAGCAATTTGATCCCCATCCATTGCCATAGAGTTCTTTAAAAATGGCTCAAGAACTTCAGGTCTCTATTTGATACTATACTTCTTAGTACACCATGTAGCTGAATAATTTCTTACAAAAAAAGAGAAGCAATAGTTAAAGTATCATTAGTCTTGGAGCAAGGCATAAAGTGTGCCATCTTGCTGAACCTATCCATAATAACCATTATAGAATCTTTGCCTTGAGTAGTTTGTAGTAATCCGAGAACGAAGTCAATGCTCAAATCAGTCTATGGTTTCGTTAAGACAAGCAAAGGTTACTTGGGTCAGCATTTAACCCTCTCATACACGGTACAGTCTTCAACAACTCATTACACATCTCGCCTAATTCTTGGCTAGAGGAAATGCCCATTTAACTGTTCATACGTCCTTCTTCCCCAAAATGCCCAACGAGTTCTCTACTGTAAGCTTCCCTGATCAGTAATTCCCTTAGTAAATAGGTCAACACGTACAATTTCCTTCCTCGGAATAAGCATCCCTACTCTATATGATACTTATCCATTGTCCTTCCATCGATACAACGTGCAAGTATGGGTCCGAAGTGTGGATCCTTAAAGTATTGTTCCTTAATACTTATAAACCCAAACAATCTTGTCTGTAGTTTGGTCAAGAACGCTTGTCTTCTCGAAAGAACATCTACAACCATGTTGCTCTTTCCTCAATTGTATTTTATTACAAAATTAAATCCTTTAAGGAATTGACCTATCTTGCCTACCGCTTCGATAACTTCATTTGACTTTAGAGATACCTTAAGGATTCATGGTCAGTATAAATGATAAATTATCTTGGTAGTAGATAATGTTGCCATATTTGTAGAGCTTGAATTAGTACCAAGAATTTTTTGTCATGCACATAGTAGTTTAGTTGAGTTCCCCTGAGCTTCTTACTATGATAGGCAATTGGTTAGCCTTCCTACATTAAGATAAAGCTTATCCCCATGCCTAACATGTCACATTCTAACTCAAATATTTTCTTGAAGTTAGGTAAAGTTAGTACAAGGGCGGAGGTCAACCTTTCCTTCACCTTGGAAAAACTTCTCTCCTACTTTTCTCCTCATCTAAAGTCGGTGTTTTTCTTTATCAACTTAGTAAAGGGTATAGCGAAGGTACTGAAATTCCTTATAAACCTTCTGTAAAAGGAAGCTAATCTATGGAAACTTATCACCTTGGCATAAGTAGTTAGAGTTGGCCACTTGACGATTGCTCGAATCTTCTCATCATCCACTCGGATCTTCTCGTTGTCCATTCAAATCTTCTCATCTAATTCTCCTCTACTTACTACATAGTTTAAGAATAACACTTCCTCCTAACAAAAGCAACATTTCTTAAGATTTTCGAATAATCTCTCAGCACGAAGGACATTTAAGATTGTACAGAGATGTTCACAGTAGCTCGAAAAGTTGGCATTATACACTAGGATGTCATCAAAGTATACCAAAACACACTTCCCCATTAGATGTCTTAACATGTGGTTCATCAATCTCATGAAAGTACTCGAGGCATTCGATAAACCAAATGGCAAGACCATCCACTCATAGAGTTCATATCAAGTTTTGAATACAGTCTTCTACTCATCTCTCATCCTTATGGTAATTTGATGGTAGCCAGACTTCAGATCAATATTGTTGAAGATCTTAGCTCCACTCAATTCATCTAGCATGTCTTCCAACCTAAGGATAGGATATTTGTATTTGATCGTTGTCTTGTCCACCGCGTAGCTATCAACACACATTTGTCAGGTACCATCCTTTTTTGATACTAAGATCACAAGTATAGTACAAGGGCTAAGACTCTCCCTAACATACCTTCTCTTCAATAGCTCATTGACTTGTCATTATGGCTTAAAAGCCTGTTCAGGACTCATCCAATAAGTTGACTTATTCAGTAGGGTATCACCAGGTATTAGGTCAATGCTATGTTCTATGTCTCGGATAGGGGGTAACACCTCTAGCAACTATTCTAGAAACAAATCGGCATATTCATTTAGCAACTCTTTTACTTCCAAGCATAGTTCACCTTACTCCTTCAATTCCAATAGAAGCTTGATCAACATGAAGGTCGGTACATCGGCTTTAATGGCTTCTCGAAGGTCGGCTCTGCTCATCATTAGAGTTTTCTTCAATCCGCGAGCAAGCTTTGCTTGCAGTTTGTTAACTTGACTTGGTGGCATCGGATTCAGTGTAATCTTCCTATCATCTTTCTCAAACACATATGTATTCCTGTATCCATCATGGATAACCCTTCTATCAAATAGCCATGGTCGGCCAAGCAATACGTAGGAAGCACACATGAGCAGTATGTTACAAAGAATCTCATCAAAGTAATTTCCGATAGTGATTGGTAGGAGTACTTACTAAGTGATAACTCTGATTTTAATCATATTTCATATGGTGATTTTATAGTATTTCCCTCACATTTTTGGTTTTCTTTAAAGAAATTGATACTTAATTGAGTAAAATGTTGATTTCAAGGTTTGAACGCGTTCTAGGATCGAAAACGAAGAAAAGGAATCAAGTTTCACTCAATTCGGAGTTCAAATGAAGAAGTTATGAAGTTTTGAAGTTATGCAAAAAAATTTTCCTTAATGCAGAAAGTTACACGACTTGGGGACACGGCCATGTCCTAGGCTGTGTCTGGTGACGAAAATAGAATCCTTGTAATACATATATAAAAGGATATCTTAGGGTTTCAAAAGAGGAGAGACATTAGAGAGGACAAAGAGACACAAGAGAAGAGAAGAGAAGAGAAGAAAAAGGAGAACAACATCGACTTCAAGATTAGAGAGATTGTTCATCAATCAAAAGGGTTTTCCATGTTTTATTTTATGTTTTTTATGGAACTCGTTTTTAGATTCGTTATGATAGCTTAGAATTCGAGTATTTAGGATTATGGAACCTAAGGTTTCATGTGACTCTTGGGTTGAATTATAATTTCAATAAAGTTTCTATCTTTTCTTGATTCAATTATGTTGTTTAATTGTTGATTGATAATTCTAGAGTATCAATATGTGATATTATGCATGTTGATTGAGAAATTGCATGTGTAATAAGATCTTAGCATAATTGAAGAGAATTACATGTATACTTAGAGATAAAATACATATTTCTTCCGGAAAGTTGATTGTTTGTGTAGGAATTCATTATACATTAATACAATTCTAAGTTATATTACTAAGTGAAGAGATTTCGATAAATAATTTAGGATTAGGGTTAATATGCTTGAGAAAGATATTAGCTTTAATTGTGAATCCCTCTAATCAAGAATAACAGAAACTGAATTAAATATATTTTAAGCGGTCACATGTTAAACACTAGGGGAAATAATTCTTAAATACGTTATTAATTTGTTGAAGTCGTTCGTAGTTTTATTGCTTTCTAATTTTCTTAATTAAGTCTCATAATTAGTTTAGATGGTTAATTTCAGTATTTTTAATTCATTCAATTTATCACAATTTTCTGGTTAGATAATATATTACAATATTAGTACTCAAAATTTTTTAGGGATCGATTCGGACTCACATCCGCTATATTAAAATTGATAGGTGCACTTGCCTCATATCAAGTTTTTGGCACTATTGCCAGGGATTTTCGATATTAAGAACGCTAGTTGCTTTATTACTTTGACCATTTTTTCTTTATTTTCTTTTGTTTTCATTGTTTATTTTTATTACCTAGAACTACAATTGATTTTATGTTTCCTGCCCTTATAGTGCATGACCCGAAGTAACCCGGAAGATTTGGTAGAACTTGATCCTGAAATTGAGAGAACTGCCCTTCAAAATTTGAGATCGCGACCTAGACAAGTTGTGGCGACTATAAACACCAAGTCAATCGTTGAAATCAAGGAAGAAGGTGAAGAGGCCAACACTCAATTCATTGAGCAAGAAGATCCACCACATATGGCTAACAATGGGAATGAAGCAAATCGAACCATGTCCGATTATTCAAGGCCTACACTTATTGGAGCTGACTCTAGTATCGCAAGGCCAACCGTCGCAGCTAATAACTTCCAAATTGCACCTAACATCATACAAATAGTGCAACAATATGTTCAGTTTGACGGTCTCCAAGATGAAGATCTTAATGCTCACATCTCTAGTTTTCTAGAGATTTGCGATACGTTTAAAATCAACGGAGCCACGGATGATGTCATTCGACTGCGGCTATTTCCTTTCTCTTTAAGGGGTAGAGCAAAACAGTGGTTGAACTCCCTACTAAGAAATTCAATCACAACTTGGAATGAATTGGTAGAGAAATTTTTGGAAAAGTATTTCCCACCTGCAAAGATCGTTAAACTCCGGAATGATATTTCTTGTTTTGCTCAATTGGAAGCGGAGACGCTATATGATACTTGGGAGCGGTTTAAGGACTTACTCAGGAGGTGCCCACATCATGGCCTCCCACTATGGATGCAAATTCAGACCTTCTATAATGGTCTCAATTTATCTACGAGACAGATGATTGATGCATTCGTAAGAGGTACTTTGAACACAAAGACACCTGAAATCTAAAGCTCGAAATCCAGATTCATCCGTACTTCCAAACCCATTGAAGCTTGAAATCTAAAGCTTCACATGATCAGATGCTCTAGGTGCTCAAGCTCGCTCTTCTTCTTCAAAATACTCTTCCTCATCCTCTTATCCTAGGTCTCCCAAGTCAATCCTTCTCCTTACTTATTTGCCTACTCCTCTACTTTGACCCTATCGAGCTGGGTTCTGACCTCTCACAAGTCGGGCATCTTGTAAGGTATTATGTGCGGTTTTAGTAGGTCAATAAGCCAACATATGAGCAGCTTGAGTTAAATCCACTAAGAAGTCAACCACTTCATCTAGTTTGTCATCCATACGTCTTGATATACCTTAAGATTGTTGGCTATGGAGGGCAACTTCACTATTGTTTTCTCTAATGCCAGCATTAACACTTGGGTCTATTATTTTCTCTAATAGATCTAAATTTCAAACTTCTCAACCAGTTGTTACAATAGATACTCTCACAACACACTTCTTCCAACCTAGAAGCTTAGCGACTAGCAAAACACAATAGCTAAATGAACATGTTAGCTTATTGTAAGCCTCATAACTAGTCACTCAAGGTTTGATCGGACTTAAGATTTCGATCAGTTGAAAGATCCGATCAAACTTAAATTATAAGTAAAACCAGAAATATTAGTAAAAATAATCCCGTAAGTTTGAATTTAAGAAAATAAGCAATAAGATAAAAGAATATAAAAATTTCAAATTTTAAGTATATAACTCGTTATTTATCGAAAATGCGTAAAATGCGTAAAATACATTATAATAATTAACGAATTGTTAGAGATAAATTATATGTATACTAAAAATCATAAAATGACCTAAATAATATTTAGGAATATTTATTTGTACTATATATAAATTTACATGTAGGTAGAAATGCGCATAATTACTTAAAATATGTGAAATGTGCTAAAATAATACTAAATAATTAAATAAAATTCATAATTAATTAAGGAAAAATCAAGAAAAATCAGGAAAAATAAGGAATGATCCAGATATAGGTCGTGGTAGCTGAGGAAAATAAGAAAAAAATTATCCAATTAAATTAGAACAACATAAAAGTCAAATTGGAAGGAGATAAGGCAATTGTCTTGTCTCATTAATGTATAATAATTTTCCTAAAGCTTTATAAATACTCCAAATTTTTCAAAAGCTCATTTGGTCAGTTTGGAGAGTGAAAAAAATGGAGAGAGGCAAAATTGAGAGAAAAATTAGGATTAGGAAAAAAAAAAAAAAGAAAACTGTGTAGTTAGGGCTTGTAAGGAGAACCCAGACCCGATAAGCAGTTGGGAGTGGATGGCCACCACCACCACATGGTGGTGGCAATGCCTAGGTGGGCTAATACACCCATGGCCATCGACGATGGCCGGAGCCACCTAAATCGGTAAGTTCGATTTCTAGCTCGATTTTGTGTAATTTTGTAAAAATAGTAAATATTCTTATAAAATTATGAATTTTGTTATTCTAGAATATTTTTGTATGTAGTTTTTAGGAAAAATATTATTTTGATGAAAATATGTCTCGTGATATATATTTCTTAAGAAATCATACAAAACCGAGCATGTTTCGGTTTAAAAATAAATGACCTTAGGAGTGTACTTTTGAACCCAAAATTTTTGTGTAGACTACTTAGATAATATAGAATAGCACTATGAAGCCCATTTTCAAAAATTAATTTTCGAAAATTTTAGATAATTTTTAGGCCTTAAAATGAGGTATAAAATAGGTAATTTAGGGTTAATTAAGTAATTAAATGGTTAATTACTGATTTAGTGAATAATTATATGTTTTAGGATATTGAAATTTAATGAAGTATGATACTTGTAGCATTTAGGGTGTTAGATGTAATTATTAGGTTAATTATGTAGTAAATGAGCAATAGGGAAAAATAGTAAATTTTAAGTTAATTTTGTAAATTAGGATAATTAGGTGTAAAATCTTATTTATGCTGAATTTAGACACTTTGAAACAATAATTGATGTTGAGAGACAGTAATTAGAGTAATAGAAATATTAGAATTGTATTATATACATAATAGTGATAATACATAATATGTAATTATTGGAAATATAATAAATAGAAAATATTAGGATAAAAATTGACATTATATAAATAATAGGGATATATAATAAAACTGATAGAAAACTTAAATTTATGTAATTATATGAAAATATAAAAATTTCTTACATCAAAAGTAAATTCGGTACACTATTAAGGATTTAAGTGTACTGGATATAATAAAATACGGACTAAGGATAGTTATGGTATTTAGGATATCGGGAAGTAAAGTGATTGATTTCATATTATAAGTAAAAAAAAGTTTCTAAAGTTCGGGTATAAAATAGTATTTAGAAATCGAACTAGAGCCTAATTTAGAAATCGATGCGGAAACTGAACTCGAACCTGACCCCAAACCTTAAATAATTGTAAATGACTTAAGACCTAGATAATTAGGTATATTAAACCCTAAACAAAACATAATAATAAGCGTTATAGGATAAAACGAACCTATAATAGTTATATGAAAAACTGAAACCACGTTTGTGTTATAGGGATGATTGGCGATGGCCTGAACGAGTCAGACCTCGAGTGAGTGAGTAAGGAGTCGAGGTAAGTTGGGATTAATACAATACTGTATTTTGGAGGCATGAGATTATGTTTGGTTGTGCTTGTTAGATAATCTGTTGTGTACATGTGCTTAATTATGAGTGATGCTATGATTTTATTTGTTGTTCTAGCTTGTATTGTGTGATTTGTACGAAATGATTAATCATCCTAAACTAGACCTAATCAAATATATGACTTGTAATCATAATCGGACTTATATAGCAACCCATTAGGGGGAACCTAAGATTCTCCAGCCAAATACCGACCCCTTCGAAAGGGATAGCGTAAGATTGCAAAAGGTCTCTTCTTCATCCTTAGTTGAACTAAGTGACACGAGAAGAGATCGCGGCGAGGGTGAAGTCAATGGTTCGAAGGTAGTCGTGGAAGGAGCGAGATCTCCATTGCACGAGCCTGGGTTTGGTCGTGAGTTGTTGCATTAACGGTAACTCCTCAACCCGGATTAGAGCTAGCGCAATTTCTCTAATCTTACGACGGGCAGGACAACATCGTGCGATGGCATTTACTTGAACATGCATTGCACCTAATAAGTTAGTTAACAATCTTGTTGTGTTTATAGTAGAGTTTTAAGTCCTCCATCCTAACTTACTAAGCTGTGGTTGCTCACATTCCTATAGACATCGTGTAAGTGCTAGCTAAAAAGCAGCATACAACTACTCTGAAGCTAGCAACTGTTGGATCTTGGGGAGTGAGAAAAAACATTTGAAGACTAACCACATATTTTTAAGGTCTAAGCTTTTACTTTAGAATTTTTCATTTCTGAATAATGTAATAACTATAAAATATATTATGGAGAAATATTGTAAACTTTAATTGTAATAACTGAATTATAGTGAATATATATATTTCTTTATTTTCTTAAGTAAATGATTTATTTAAATTACAAACTTTTTACTTCAAAGCGGGTTAGTCATGGACGCCTTGTGTAGATCGGGTCTGAGATAGCGGTTGTAAGGCCAACTTCTATCTTAGGATGGTTTACATAGCGGGGCTGTTATAACTCTACCGCTTCGAGGCGTGGCACTTGCTCTATTCTACATGCGCAAAACAAAATGTCAACAGAACTTTGAAATAAACTACTACAACCCAAATGAAACCTCTGCTCTGATATCAAGATGATGCGTACCGTGGCCAAGAACAAATAAGGCCAGTTGCAAGGATGGATCTAAGCTTGCCAAAAGCTTGAAAAGGGCGATGGGGAAATGCACGAAAGGGATAAAGGATGAATAAAAGAGTAAGCAAAACCCACGGGTAGCTCCAAAGGATATGATATACCAGTAGAATTTTTGAGAACTTACAGTACAACTCGATATGACACACATGATGGTCCAATGAGGTTACTCACCACCTAGCCTTACTTAAGGGTTAAGATAAGAGTGAAATGAGAGTAAACAAACAGTATTTACAAAAGAAAGAGGATTTAGTGTATTGATGTTAATTCTGATTGTTACGGCTATAAGTACAAGGGATATTTATACCTAATATTAGGGTAACTTGCCTAAAAGGGAAAAGACAAAAAGAGTATTATTATAAGGAAGTAATGTACAAATAATACAAAAGGGTAAAAATGAATTTCTAAGAAAAACAATGATTAGTGTAGTAGATTCTACACGTGATCTTGTACATGTGGTAGAGATGCATTGGTGATACCATTGGAAGATGTGGACAAAAGAGTACAAGTCGATTGCTTATCCGAGTAGCGGTGACTAGGGATTAGTTCGGGGTTGCTCTCTCAGCCTCTCAACAAGAGTGATGCCGAGTAAGTGGATGACTTAGACATAAGTGAGTAAGTGCACAAGGCTTGGCTATTGTCTTGGCATTTTGCAATTCGGTACATAACTTTCGAGAAGTAGGCAATCATACGGCTCAGCATGTAAAGTGGATCGCTAAAGAGATACTCGACTTTAGTAGGAGTCGATTGGAGTAGGAGAATTCACCATACTAGTCTCTCTAGTCCTCGGGCTCGACTGTGAGTTAAAGGCCTAGTAACCTAATTCCTATCACCAAGCATGAAACCAACTCCTTCATTTTCATACCCTCATGAACCTCTATCGTTATCAGGATGCAATCATGTGTAAGGCTTTCTTGGGAACCTTGAGGAAGGCAGCTCGGACGTAGTTTGACTACCTACCTATTATGCCTCGAAACGGCCGATTCGTAATAGTTCTACCATGTAAACCAACCTTAGATAGTAGCTGACTTCACAACCGCTATCGTAGATGTGATTTGCATAAAGCATCCATAACTACCTGTAGACACCTCATTTTTGCCAATTTTTTTTTTTTTTGTTAATTGAGCTATGTTAATGAATAAATAAAAAAATAATAATAATAAAAAATAAATAAAAACGAAAATTCAAAGAAAAAATAAAAAATGAAAAGAAGAAAAAAAGAAAATTAAGTTAGGTCATAGGAAGTTGAGTCGAGAGTCAAGTTAGATTAAGTTGAGTTATTGGATCAGTTAATGAGATGGGCTAAATTAATTAATTTTAGACTAGATCGATATAAAATAAGTAGTTATCTAATTTAGGGGTTTAAAATCAAGATTTATTAAGTTATTGGGCCATATTTAATTAGATCGGATCAGGCCTAGAAAGAAAAGCTCAAGCTAACTAGGGTTTTTGGAAGCTAGGGTAATCTTGGAGGAATTGTAATCATATCTTTCGTATCTTCAATACGGAAGATTTGATTTTGAGTTTATAAATAACACGTTGGTCAGGGACTTGGGGACAATTTTTTTTTTTAATCACAGTCATTTACGACACACTAAAAAACACAATGCATACCCCATGTGTCACCAATCAGCCTTACGTACCACCATGCGCCATTACATACACCCACACACCACCATTTCAAAAACACCCCACCACCATTACACAACCACCACATCACTACCCTAGTGCCGCAGCAAGCTGCATAGCTATTAGATCATTGTCCTAGCGCCGCCACTGCTGCTAAAGCCACCACCCAGATCACCACCCACAGCACCACTCGTACCATCACCTAGATCACCATTCGTGCTGTTGCCACTATCGCCCAGAGCCATTGCCCACATACGCCCTTGCTCTCGCTCGAGCTACTGCCTAGACACTTGTCATGCACGCTCAAGCCATTGCCCAAGCATTGTCTTAACCATAGCCCAAGCATTGTCCAAGCCATCGCCCATTATCGCATTTGCTGTCGCCTAATCTTCGCCCTAGCCATCGCCTACTATCACCCTTAGTGTCGCCTAGTCCTTACTCGAGCCATCGCCCATTGTCACCTTTGCTGTTGCCCAAGATTGTCCATCCATACGTTCACCCGTATAAGCCTTGATCACCGCCCAACATCGCCTAGTGTATGCCCAGTTGTTGCCAATCATCGCCCAATACCAACGCGATCTGACGCAAGTAACCTTTCAGTAAAATTTTTTATTATTTTATTTATTTCATTAATTCTTCTTAATTAGTTATATTTGTTTCCTTTATTAACTTTTTTTTTGTTTAAGTGCAAGTTTTTGGTTATTTTATTTTTTTGTTGCAATTATTTAGTTAAATTAGGTTTTTTGAAAAAATCATGTTTTTTTAATAAAAAAATATATTTTTGACACTTGGTGGTTTTGGAAAATATAAAAAATCTAAATTGAGTTTTTTTTTTAAAGGATAGTTAATTAGGGTTTTTGTTTAATTAGGAAAATTAATTTTTTTTGGGTTTGTTTAAAATAATAAATTGATAAAAACATAAACTTAGCTCAATTTTCAAAATAAAAATAATCCACCCACTAAATATTTTATAAAAAAAAAAAAGAATTACGATTGGTTTGATCTCATTAGCGGGTACGTAGGCACTTTCGAGGCAACCGTTAAAAAAAAATTTTCCTTCTTTTTTTTTAGAAATTAGTAATAAAAAATAAATAAAAATCATTTTCAGTTACTTTTACGAATTTAGGTATATTTTTCATATTTTTAGAAAAATTATAAAAAATCCTACCAATTTCTTTTAATTTTCACGCGGTGACTTAGTCTTAATAAGTTAATCCTTGAACTCGATTTTATGATTTAATTTTCTAAAAATTAATTTTTTTAGAATATCCGTAAACTAGTGATCAAATTAGGATTTTCCCACCTAAAAATCCTAATTTTATTTTTTTTGCCAATTGAACTGGTTAGGGACTCCATTTTTTTTTTTTAAAAAAAGCATTTTCTTTTTCTTAGTTTAATGTCGAGTAATTTATATTAAGCGAATTAGGCTTAATATAGATTAAATTAGGGAAATCGAAGTAAGGCTCAACAAAATTGGTGACTTCACTAAGGATCACTTGTGGGCTAGTCATGTGAAAATTAAAAATTAATTGATGGGTTTTTATATTATTATTTTCTTTTTGTATTGTATTAGAATTATACTAATGGGTTTTTAGTAATGCAGGACTTAATAAAAGAAAAAGCTTGGCCCAATGGGCCTTCTAGGGGAATTAAGGGAGTTTTATTTTCAGTAACCATTAATACTTAATTATACTTAATATACGAGTATATATTCCTTGTGAATATCACGCGTAATATATAACTATACTTATATAATTAAGTTTCTAGCATATCTTTTATTTTTAGGATATGTTCTAAAGTTAATTTCATAAATTCAACACAATAAATATATAATTACATAATTTAGGGTTAATTTACGGGTATAATTATTATTTATACAAGGTATACTCATAAAATTACGTGTATTTTTATATAGTAAATTATACTATATTATCTCATTTTATAGCTCAATTAACTTATCTCTAAGTTCTCGTTGCAATCTAAGTTCGATTTTAGGAGTTCCGAACATTTTAAGGGTATTTCCCGATTGCAGATTCGTCGTATTTTCTATAATTCATTAATTACCGACCCTTATTATATTGCATCTATGTGTAACATGTTGCATTTTATATGTTTGATTATGCTCATGTCTCTATGAATGTTTTATTTTCTTAGGTTATATGTATATTATTTTTTTATTGCTCCTTAATCAGTGAAAAGCTATACAATTTCTAAGAAAATCTTTAAAAAAGCTGCAAAATTATTAACATCAGATCCAACTTTATTCTAAATTTAGTGTTCTCATTGTAAATAGTTGTCACATTTTTATTTCATTTATATCTTTTTGTAATATAGATATGTAGAGTCAGGATAATGTCAATCTAGAGCTCGTTAGCCTAAAGCCCATTTGTGAAGTCTAGTTAGATAAATACTCCTTCCCCGAAGCTATCTTAAAATATTAGTTAAACCAGCTTCCATCCGCTAAGCAAGATTATGTTTGCAAGAAAATCAGGTCGGTCATATCCCTCTTGCGGGTCTAGCTTCATTGGCCTTTAATCTAGGCCCTTATCTATTACTGGGTTCTAAAATCTGCAGCTTTCAATGTAGCCTACATGTGTTGATGCCCACTATAGAAGAGTACCCGTAGCTAATCAGTGCCTCGCCCCTCTAAGCAAGCATAGCCATCCCTGATCTTAGAGTCCAACCCGAGAAAGCCTTTATGACGTTATTAGGGGTTAAGAAGTCAGCCTTGGCCCCATTCTTATCTTTAGAGGGCCATAAATGTCTCAGTATCCTAAGATTAGTGGAGTAGTTTTCAAGCCCAAATGCCTATTAGAGATATCGCCAAATCTTTTATAGAGGATATGAATTATGGGCCGAGAAGAGGGTTAACACATTTATTGTAGCAGTGTTTGGAACAATATTATTTCCCTTCAGATATGGTCAAGTCCATTATAGGGTAATCAAGCTAGTGACTCAATTCCTAGTCAGTAAATCCTATATACCGGCATTACTGGCAGAACAATTCAAGACACTCACCTACCTAAAGAAGCAGGGTTATGGTTATTTCACAGCTAACCTTACAATCCTAGATGATTTTGCCCACCACCTTCAGGTACCAGATAAAGCTCAGTTTAATGGATGGGTGTTAGTTATCAGCAAAATGTAGACAGCTAGATGGAGCTACTGCACTCAAGCAATCTTAGGGTGCATCGACTATGTAGGGGTTCCCCTTATCGATATTATGGGTTATATAAGATATTTCCTAGTCTATGTCACTAGATAGCTAGGTCTACTCCAAGAGATAGCCTATAGAGACTCTTTGGACATCGTCACGATGAATTATCAAGATCCTTATCTACCTACGACTGCTCTAATTCAACAACTAGCAAAACTCATGAAGTTGTGGGAACGGAGAAAGGTTAAGAAGATAGTCAATGTGGGAACTTTGAGGGGCAAAGTCGGAGAATATCGAGCCACTAAGCAGTTCAACTATAATTAGTTGGAGAAGACTGGAAAGATATGGTATGAAGCTCCAAATATATTTAAACATGAGCCAGAACCAGCATATCTTTCACCCACCGAGTAGGGTTATCGAGATACCATACAGGCTAGAGTTGAAGCCCAGTTCCAAGAAAGTAAGAGAATCATTAAAGAGTTAAAGCTGGAAAATGAGAGATTTCTAGAAGAAAATCAATTCTTGAGGAGTAAGATTCGAAAAAGGGATGTTACGATACGAAGACTTATGAGGGAAGTGGATGAAGCTTGTCCCAGTTTGATCTGTCGACTCTTGTAGACGTAAGATTTAAGTTTTTAGGAATATTCATTAGTAGTTTTTCTTTTCTTTTCTTTTAGTCCATTGTATAAGTTAGATCTTATGATTAATAAATTTGCAACTTTATTAAATAAAATTTTCATTAATTGCGCAGTCTCTTACTCATTATTATTATTATTTATTTGTTTAGTTGACTTTTAAAAAGAAAAAAAAAAAGAGAAAAGAAAACACAAAAAGAGGCAAACAACAGAACAACAAAAGTCATAAAAAATGAGAAAAACAAAAACAATAAAAAAATCTTTAATTCACCAAAAGGTCTAGAACTTAGGTTTTCATGTAGGATTTTGAAGATAGCATCCAAGCAAGTAGACCCAGCTAGAAGCTCGATATTTACTCGTTCTAAGACTAGAATGTCAACTCAAGGCACTAGAAACATTAGTTAAATTGAGGCTGACTCGAGAGTAGCAACATTGGAAGAAAACATGAACAAGATGGCCGAACATATTCAAGCTCTCACTCGGGTTATTAGGATTCTTAACGACAGACAAGGATCTTAAGTTAACCCAAATTGGAATGTAGAATGACCCCTCCCCATGAACTGGAAGATGGAGAATCGGTTCCTAATGCTAAAGTATGGAGGAAGGAGACTGAGGAGAAACATCGGGAGATGGAAAGAAAGTTTATGTAGAAATTGACTGAAAAGATGAAAACCCTAGAAATGGTTAACGGGTTTGAATAGATGGGAATGATCAACTTGCCGACATATGAAGGCGAAGACTTCTTGAATAGATTTAAAGTGTTTGAATTCGAGAAATATGATGGGATTGGTTACCTGAAGCTCCATACTAGGTTATACATCAGGAGAATGGGGAAATATACGAAGTATGATAAGGTGATGGTTCAGACTTTTCAGGCCAGCTTGACTAGGCCCACTTTAACCTAGTATGCCCAACTGGACTTGAATGAGATTGATACTTAGGATAAGTTAGCACGGGCTTTCTACAACCAATATAAGTTCAACATTAAAGTGGCCTCGTCTATGTGGGATCTAAATAATCTACGAAAGAAGGCCAATGAAAACTTTAAGAAATATGCTCAAAGATGGAGGGGCATGGCAACTAGGGCAACTCCACCCTTAACAAAAAAAGACTTGACTTTTGCCTTCATTAATACTCTTGGAAGCCCATATTACTAACACCTGGTTGAGTATCCTACCTCCAACTTTGCAAAAATTACGGGCTTAGGGTGTTAAATTAAGGAAGCTATCGCTACTGTAAGGCTTCCTAATCCGGAAGCAGTTGAGAAAAAGACACCTCCTACGAGATTTTCTAATAAAACCAAAGAAGCTACAATAAGTGTTGTCAATACTAGCAACCTTGTTAGACCTACAACCTCGGTAGCCATGACAGGAGGATCTAATCCCCTACCGAATCTGAATCATAACAATTGCCTATAGAGAAGACAGTTCACACATATTCCCATTCCTCTAAGCCAAGTTCTTGCAGGACTAAGGAAGGAGAATCTCTTGACATTTGAAATACCAAGGGAAGGATAAAGACCGAAGGATTATAACCTGGAGCTTCGTTGTGATTATCATTTGGGGCAGGTGGGGCATTCTAAGAACCAATGTTAGAGACTCAGACATAAGATCCAGGATCTTATTAACGCAAAATTGGTTCAATTGGATTTCATTCAGACTCCTACTCCCAACGTGGGCAACAACCCTCTGCTAAACTATGGAAATTCAATCAATATGATCATAGCTAAAGTTTATGAACTGAAGATCAATCTAAACAGTCTCCTTATCACCATTGAGGAGATAACTTGGAATTTAAGGTAAGCCGGATACTTATAGAATATGAATCTCAAGGATAGAACCTGAACTAAACTAGCAATATATCAACTGTTGAAGGATGGGAGGATAAAGAAAGCTGATATCATAGCTATGACAATTCCAAAATTGTGAAAGAGAAGTACTTAGAAGGAGCTTAGGAAAAGATATGAAGCTGAAGATCCGACAGTTAACACCCTAGGAGAACCATCAGGGAAGTTTGAATTTTTGGTGGATTATGCCAGTCTGCTCGCCATATATGCTGATGAACTACCCACTGGATAGGGTCCAGAATTTGAGGAATATGATAGATTTATTGCAGAAGCTAAGAAGGTGGCTAAGATGGTTGGAATGATCAAAGATGAGCCCAAGCCATTGGTTTTCGAATATGATGGAAAAACTAAAAAAGTTGAGGAATTGGGAAAGCCCAAGAAGATTTCTTTTAATGTCCTGATAGCCCTAAAAAATTACAAAGCAGCATCCCTAGATTACCAAGCGATGAATCAAACAATTAGAGCCTCATCACTTATGGTTGTGGACTTATACGCTCGGGACGAGTTTATGATCAGGATGAATAGGCCAAGAGGAAGTCCACTATAGAAGAGGCTTCTCGAAAAATCTTTGAAGATATAGATGATAAAGATCAAAATTTTGCTAAGAAGATAGTGAAAGCCAATGAGTATAAAATAATGGACCAGTTAGCTAAAGTACCAGCCCAAATCTCCTTAATGGGCTTATTGTTATCATCAAATACTTACCAGGAAGCTTTAATCAAAATTCTGAAAGATGTCAAAGTACTAGAAGGGATTTCTACTGAGAAGCTGGGCTTAATGGTGAACTTAATATTTGTAATGGATCAGATTTCATTTTCGCCAGATGAGCTAGGTAAAGAAGGAGACTGGTACACAAAGCCCCTATTCATAATGGTTAAGTATGCGGGGAAAGTAGTGGCTCGAGTTTTGATAGATAACGGGTCATCATCGAACGTGTATCTATTGGCAACAATAAATTTATTTGGAGTAGATGCAACTAAGATAAAGCCTAGCTCGATTTCAATAAGAGCTTTTGATGAATCAAAACAGGAGATAATTGGAGAAATCAGGTTGTAAGTCGAAATCGGCCCGTAGGTGTTTTCTATCCCTTTCTAAGTTCTTGACATCCTGCAAACTTTCAATCTTCTGCTAGGAAAATTGTAGATTCATTTAGCAGGGGCAATTCTGTCCAGCCTACATCAAATTGTGAAGTTCATAGCCGATGGATAGTTAGTTACTATTCTTACGGAACGAGACTATGAGATTTACAAAGAAACGACTATTCCCTATGTCAGGAGTGAAGAATTATAGGAGCTAAGATTGCAAATTTTCAATGAAGCCGGTATGATCGAAGAAGCAAAACAGGGGGCATGGGGTCGTTTGAAATAGCCTAAGCAGTAGATTAGAACATTCAGGCTTGGGTATGAGCCCACTAAAAAGGAGATTCAAGCAATGAAGGCTAAAACTAGGAGCAAGAGAGGAGATCAATTGTACCATACTCACATAGACTTTCCAAACATCTGCCAGATATTCCCAATACTAGCTGGTGTTCAAAAACTCGAAGTAGCCAGTCTATCCAGGGCCTTCACTCAGCAATGTAGTATCGGTCTGGATGAGAGAGAAGATGTCGATGTACCAGTTTCCTTATGCAACTAGTTTTCCGTCCTCGTTAATAGGTCTCTTTAGGAACGCAAAATTAGATTAATTAAGATCATTCGATTTCAATAGTTAGTCCTATTAGTTAGGCCTTTTCTTTCAGACAATTTGAATTCATTCATTTAATAAAATTTATTCCTTTCTTTCTATCAATTCTTCTTTATTATTTATTCGTTGTCCTTTTCATTTTTTTCCTTTATTCTTTAGATCCAGTAAAAACGATAAACCTAATGGATATCTCGTGTATATAAATGATGAAAGTATCAATATCACCTTTAGCCCTACTAGGTCAGATGTTAGAGATGATATTGAGACTCCAAATGAAATTCAGGAGAGTTAGCGTCGATAAGAACAAGGTAGAGTAATTATTGATGAATCGATGGATGTGATTAATTTGGGCACAAAGGAAAAACTATGACATTTGAAAATTGGAGGTAATTTAACAAATGATTAGAAACAGGAGTTGTCACGATTGTTATCAGAATACTTAGATATCTTCGCTTGGTGTTATGAAGATATGCCCATATTAGACTCGTCTATTGTGGTTTACAAGTTGCTAACCAGGGAGGAAATTAAACTAAAAAGACAAAAGCTTAGATGATTTAAGCTGGATATACTCCTCAAAATAAAAGAAGAAGTCAAGAAGTTGTTAGAAGTCAAGTCCATAGAAGTGTCCGATTACCCCGAATGGGTATTCAATGTGGTGCTAATGTTAAAAAAAAATGGGAAAGTTAGGGTTTGCATAGATTTCCACGATTTAAACCAGACGACGCCAAAGGATAACTTTCCTTTGCCACATATTGATGTATCAATAGATAACACGGTTAGGAATCATCTTTTCTCGTTCATGGATGGTTTCTCGAGGTATAATCAAATTAAAATGGCGAAAGAAGATAGAATCAAAACAACTTTCCTTACCACCTAGGGGACATTTTGTTTTCGCGTGATGCCTTTCGGGTTGAAGAACATTGGGGCAACTTATCAGCGCTATGGTTGCTTTGTTCCATGACATGTTACACCAAGAAATTGAAGTTTATGTGGATAATATGATCACTAAATCCAAAGAGGATGAAAATCATGTGGATATTTTACTCAAGTTATTTGAATGATTTAGGAAATTTCAATTGAAATTGAATCTAAAAAAGTGTACCTTTGGAGTAACTTCGGGCAAGTTGTTGGGTTTTGTAGTCGGTAGAAAGGGAATCGAAGTAGACTTAGATAAAGTTAAGGTGATCGTGAACATGCCCGCGCCAAAGACTGTGAAAGAAGGTCAGGGACTACTGGGAAGATTGAATTACATTGCTTGGTTCGTATCACAACTAACCAATAGATGCAAACCATTGTTCAAACTTTTGAGGAAGAATGCTGTGATAGAATGGAATGATGAGTGTAAGCAAGCATTTGCTAAAATCAAAGAGTATCCCATGAATCCTCTCATACTGGTCACTCCTATACCAAGACGACCCTTAATCCTTTACTTGACAATTCTTCCTGAATCAATGGGATGTATGCTGGGGTAGACAGATGAAACGGAAAGAAAAGAGCATCCTATATATTATTTAAGCAAGAAGTTCATAGAAGGCAAGCAAAAATACTCAAAAGTGGAAAGAATGTATTGCGCTTTAGTATGGGTAATGTATAGGCTCAAGCAGTATACTCTCTATTACTCAATAGAGTTGTTAACAAAACGTGAACCCTTGAGATATTAGTGGAAAAACCAGTGTTAATTGGAAGGATATCGAAGTGGTAGATGCTACTCTCCGAGTTTGATATCAAGTACGTAAGTTAGATTTCAATCAAGGGGCTAGCGATGGTGGATCAGTTAGCAAAATACCCATTAGAAGATGAAGATGATGGTTCAGAAGCACAATTTCCAAACGAAAACGTGATGGTGGCAAATGAATTGAGTAGTGAGAAGTTGGGATGAAAAATGTATTTTGATGGAGCAGCTAATGTATTTGGATGTGGGATACGAGCAGTATTAGTATCATCTGAGGATAACCATTTTCCTGTGATAGCGAGATTGACATTTCCATATACCAATAACATAGCAGAATATGAAGCTTGCATTTTGGGGCTAAAAATGGTATTAAATATGAGAATACAAAAACTTGAAGTGTACGAAGATTCTTCCCTTATAATTCTCTAAATCTTAGGAGAATATAAGATGAAGGATGAGAAATTGATACCCTATCATAAGCATTTAGGAAAGCTGATTGGAAAATTCCAAAAGATTTCATTCACTTAAATTCTAAGAGTTTAGAATCAATCTACCGACGTGTTAGCCACGTTAGCTTCAATGGTGAAAATCATGGATGGGATAGAAATTCAACCCCTAAAGATTGAAGTGGAAGAAAAACCGACTTTTTACCTTACAGTTGAAGAGAAATAATCAAAAGAATCAAAAGAACCTTGGTATCATGATATCAAAAGGTTACTTCTAACTGGCAAACTTCCTAAAGATGCTGATACAAAAGATAGAAAAACTTTAAGAAGACTGGCTACTCATTTCTTGTTAAGTGGAGTCACGTTATACAAGAGATCACTAGATGCAATACTGTTAAGTTGTATGGATGAAGAAGAAGTCAAGAAATTAATTAAAGAAGTGCATGAAAGAGTTTGTGGTCCTCACATGAATGAGTATATGTTAGCTAGGAAGATCATAAGAATATGATTTTTTGGATGACGATGGAATTGGATTGTATTGGGCACTTGAGGCATTGTCACTTGTATTAGGTGTATGCTAATAAAATCAATACTGCTCCCTAAGAATTGCATGTGTTGTCGGCTCCTTGGCCTTTCTCGATGTGGGGAATTAACATGATCAATCCAATTTCACTAGCAGCTTCAAATGAGCACAAATTTATTTTAGTCGCAATCGATTATTTTACCAAATGAGTAGAAGCAGCGTCGTATACCACAATGACCAAAAGAGTGGTAGTCAAATTCCTAAAAAGAGATATTATTGCAAGATATAGTGTATCCGAATCTATTATTATAGACAACGGGAAGAATTTAAATAACAAGTTGATAGATGAAGTATGCCACCAATTTAAGATCAATCATAGAAACTCAACTCCATATCAACCTCAAATGAATGGAGTAGTTGAAGCCACAAATAAGAACATCAAAAGAATCATTGAGAAGATAGTGATCACATATAAGAATTGGCATGAGATGCTTCCCTTTGCTCTCATAGCCTACAGAACCTAGTCAGAACCTCTACTGGTGTAACCCCGTATTCATTGGTGTATGGAACTGAAGCGGTATTACTAGTGGAAGTAGAAATACCTTCATTTCGAGTATTGGTAGAAACTCAGCTTGATGAAGTAAAGTGGGTGAAGAAGCGAATGGAGCATTTGAATCTCATAGATGAAAGAAGGTTTGCAACGATATGTCATGGTTAGTGCTACCAACAACGGATGATACAAGCTTTTAATAGGAAAGTGCGCCCGAGGTACTTTAAAGAGGGAGACTTGGTGTTGAAGAAAGTGTTGCCAAATGCGAAAGACCTTAAGGGCAGGTTTGCTCTGAATTATGAAGGCTCTTATGTAGTGAAAAGGGTATTATCAGGAGCTGCATTAGTGTTGACAGAGATGGATGGCCTAGAATTAATAGACTAGTGAATTCATATGTAGTCAAGTTGTATTATCCATGAAAACTGGGCTTTAATAAAGATTTCAATTTTTCCTAAATAGTTTATAGTTAATCTTTTATCGTTTACAAGTAAAGTTGATATCCATAAATATTTTCGAATTCGGATGTTCATTGACCAACAAACACTTCACCAATAAACCTTATTTTTTTGCCTCATACACTTAAACACCAAACACTTACCAATGAGTCTGAATCACCAAATAAATTGAAATTAAATGTTCTTGATAATTTAATTTTGTTTCTTTCAGAAAAGGATTTATCATTCAGAAGGCATGAAGGGTAGAAATTGAAATTAGGTATCAAACAAAGCAAATTAAAGGCATAGGCATGGTTCAATTACAAGATTAAAAGGAAAGAAGAAAAAGAAAACGATAAGAAAAAAGAAGAAAACAAGAGAAGAAAGGAAAGAAAAAAGAGAAAGAAGAAACAAGCACAGGCCCTTGGAGAAATTTTGCTAATTAAATGAGTGAATATCGGGAGTTGTTGTAAGTAAGCCAATTAGCTGCTACTTGAGAAATTCTTCAGTCTCAGGAAAAATAATATTAAAAGTCTTTGAAAAGAAATATTTAGGGGAATTAAGCTAGTTTTTAAAAATTAATGTTAAAGAGATCTATCCTCTTCAAATTAACCAAAACAAATCTTGAAGAGATCTATCCTCTTTGGATTAACTAAAACCAATCCTGAAGAGATCTTTGGGTCACAAATCAAAATTAATCTCAAAGAGATCTATCTGCTTCAGGATACTAAAGTGAAATCTAACCCTGAAGAGATCTATCCTCTTTGGATTACAAGTTAAAATTAATCTCGAAGAGATCTATCCTCTTCAGATTAACCCAAAACCAATCTCGAAGAGATTTATCCTCTTCGGATTAACCCAAACGAATCTTGAAGAAATCTATCCTCTTCAAATTAGTCATTAAAGCTAAAACTAATCTAGAAGAGATCTATCCTCTTCGGGTTACTCACCAACCAAAACAAAGTAAGAGTCTCGAAGAGATTTATCCTCTTTAAGTTACTAAAGTGAAATCAGTTTTTGAAGAGATCTATCCTCTTCAAATTAACCAAAATGAGCCTCAAAGAAATCTATCATCTTCAGATTAACTAAGTTGAATCTTAAAGAGATCTATCCTCTTCGGATCAACCAAAACGAAGCTTAAAGAGATCTATCCTCTTAAGATCAACCAAACTAAATCAAAACTCGAAGAGATATATCCTCTTCAGATTAGTTCAAAACAAATCTTGAAGGGATGATCCACCAAAACAAAAAGAAATCTTAAAGAGATCTATTCTCTTCAGATTATTCAAGTCGGGTCTAGCAAAAATGGGTATCTCTTTTATCTTTGTAGCAAAGTTTTAATCGAACTTTACTACAAAGAGAAGCAACTATAGATACCTCATTTTTGCCAATTTTTTATTTTTGTTAATTGAACCAGGTTAATGAATAAACAAAAAATAATAATAAATAAATAAATAACGAAAATTCAAAGAAAAAACAAAAAATGAAAAGAAGAAAAAAAAATCAAGTTAGGTCTTAGAAAGTTGAGTTAAGAGTGAAGTTGTATCAAGTTAAATTAAGTTGAGTTGTTGGATCAATTAATAAGATGGGCTGAATTAATTAATTTTGGGCCAAATCGATATATAATAAGTAGTTATCTAATTTAAGGGTCTAAAATCAAGATTTAATAAGTTATTGCGCCATATTTAATTAGATCAGATCGAGCCTAAAAAGAAAGCCCAAGCTAACTAGGGTTTCTAAAAGTTAAGGTAAATCTTGGAAGAATCGCAATCATATCTTCCGTATCTTCAATATGAAAGATTCGATTTTTAAGCTTATAAATAGCACGTTGCTCAAAGATTTGGGGATGGTTTTTTTTTTTTTTTTTTAATCACAGTCATTCACGACATACTCAAAAACACAACGCAACCCTACGCGCCACTACATACACCTCACGCATCACCATTGCAAAAACACCACACCACTATTATATAACCACCACATCACTACCCTAGTGCCGCCGTAAGTCGCACAACCACTAGATTACTGCCCTAGCATCGCTGTTGATGCTAGAGCCACTGCTCAGATCACTGCCCACAACACCGCCCATGCTGTCGCCCAGATCATCGCCCGTGCCATTGCTACTATTACCTAGATCCATTACCCACACATGCCTTTGCTTTCACTTAAGTTATTGCCCAGACACCCACCATGCATGCCTAAGCCATCGTACATTATCGCCTTTGCTGTCACCCAGTCTTTGTTCAAGCCATCATACATTGTTGCCCAAGATTGTCCATCCGCTCGCCCGTACGTACATCCGATACCGCCCATTTGTTCGCTCGTGCACATGCCTAATACCGCCCTTTCGCTTGCCCGTGTACGCCCTGATCACTACCTAGCATCGCCCAATGCACACCTAGTTGTCACTCGTTATCGCCCAACACCGATGCAATTTAACCTAGGTAACTTTTCAATAAATTTTTTTATTTTATTTATTTCATTAATTCTTATTAATTAGTTATATTTGTTTCCTTTATTAACTTTTTTTTTGTTTAAGTGCAGGTTTTTGGTTATTTTATTTTTTCGTTGCAATTATTTAGTTAAATTAGGTTTTTTGAAAAAATCATGTTTTTTTTAATAAAAAAATATATTTTTGACACTTAATGGTTTTAGAAAAAATAAAAAATCTCAATTGAGTTTTTTTTTAAAGGATAGTTAATTAGGGTTTTTTTTTTTAATTTAGGAAAATTAGATTTTTTTTAGGTTTTTTTAAAATAATAAATTGATAGAAACATAAACTGAGCTCAGTTTTTAAAATAAAAATAACCCACCCACTAAATATTTTATAAAAAAAAAAAGAATTACGACCGATTTGATCTCAATTAACAAGTACGTAGACAGTTTTGGGACAACCGTTAAAAATTAAATAAGAAACTTTTCCTTCTTTTTTTTTTTAGAAATTCGTAATAAAAAATAATAAAAATCATTTTTACTTACTTTTGCAAATTTAGGTATATTTTTCATACTTTTAGAAAAATTATAAAAAACCTAGAAATTTCTTTTAATTTTCACATAGTGACTTAGTTTTAATAGTTTAGCTCCTAAACCCGGTTTTTTGGTTCAATTTTCTAACAATTAATTTTTTTAGAATATCCGCAAACTAATGGTCAAATTAGGGTTTTCTCATTCAAAAACCCTAATTTTATTTTTGTTACCAACTGAACCGATTAGCAACTCCATTTTTTTCTTAAAAAAAAAACATTTTCTTTTTCTTAATTTAATATCGAGTAACTTATATTAAGCGGGCTGAGCTTAATATAGATTAAATTAAGGAAATCTAAGTAAGGCTCGATACTACCCATTTGAAGTAAACAACTTATACAAAAATGTCAATAGAATTACATACAAAACCTTAAAACATATTTATATAGATATATAATGACTTTAACATCCTAGGAGATATTTACACATCATAGTTATCTAAGGTAAGTAAAACTTACACGATTTAGATTCACTTAACTGAAAGTTATTAACCAAACCCTCAGTTTAAGTCCTCACTCTCCCAAAAATCTTAAAAAGAGTATAACCTCTGGATAGTTATAATGTGGCATTTTGGTTGACACTTGCGAGAAGATATATAAGGGTCTGAGCAACCAATAGCTCAATAAATAAGGATGAAGACATAAGACTATATAACAATTATAAACAAGGTTCTCATACAATTAGTTAAATGCAATGCTTTACGCAAATGCCATCACACAACATTGTCCAGTCCATTGTGAAATTAGATAAATTTCACCTACTCTAATATGAGTTTGAGGAGTTTCCGTATAAATGCAATAGTTCATGACCAAACCCAGGTTTGTACAATGAAAATATTGCTCCTCTAATGACTATCCTTCAAACCACTATCCTCATCCTTATCGTGGATGATAAGTGTAAATTACTTTACACTTTCAAGGCATATTTAGGCATATAATTGATCACAAATGTTATTTAATCCTTATGTTTTGGGTACTTAATTGTATAAAATATGATTTCAAGTAAATCACGAGTAAGGGGAGGAATTATACACAATAGCAACAACATTGTAGTCAGTCATGGCCGTAAGAAGAAGAAATTAGTAAAGTAGCATCAATTACGAGCATGATAATCAAGTAATAAAGAATTCAGCCTTGATCACCTCCTCAATCACGGCTGTGATCAAAGAAGTATTGACGATCCCCATATCAATTACAACCGTAATTGAATAGCAGTAGGATGATCATGATCATTGTCACGGGCGTGATGGGATCTAATAATGCGACGAGGAGTTCATGGCATTTATCATGGCCGTGATTTGCTAAAAATAATTCTTTTTGAAACTATCACGCTTCGAGTCACCGGCGTGATAGAAGGGACACAACTATTCTTTTCAGCCTTTTCACATGAACCAGTACATAGAAAATGTCGAGTGGTGTTGTGAAGGGGTAAATTCGAGTTCTTTGACAGAAAGAATATAAAAATACCATAAGAGATGATCAAATTTTCAAACATCAAATTTTATTAGAGTAGAACATCATTAAGAATAACACATCACCTACCGATAACACATCCATTCAACCATCCCTGTAACTAGTTTGTAATTTTCCGTTGTCTTCTGTATAGTTGTCTAAGTTTTATACTATACTTTCCTTGAAATTAGTCAAAAGAGACAATGGAAATTCATTGTTCGTGTACTTGTTAGACTTCTTCAGTGGAATAAAAAGGGTTTTTTACTTTTAACTTATTCCATGTTTTGTGTTTGTTAATTATGGTTCTTGTTAGTTGGTGTTATTGTTGTATCATGTGTGAGTAGTCTATTAGAGCTTGCTACATCACTTAGTATGATCAAGTGCATGAAAAAGTAATTTTCTAATGTTTGTTAATTCTAATGAATGGCACTAAATGAATCTAAGTATGGTGTAGTACACAACATTAACGTAAGATAGATTTCAGTAGAATATATCGATAGACAATTTTATTGAATAGATCTAGTTTATTAGGACAACTTACTCCAAATAATAGAGATATTATGAGGAAAGTTGCTGCATCCTTAAAGGAATAGATACGATAACACGACATTAATGCGATCTTAGTTGGCTGTTAATTAGGAAGAGATTCCAATAGACACAATTAGGATTAAAAGTAAATAGTTCTGAGAAGAATGCTTATATACTGTAATTTCCCGCAATTAACAAGTATTAGGATAAAAAGTATTTTGGTAAGATTATGCTAAGTAATAAAGCAGGTCTGCATGTTAAGTGTATTTTTCATAATTGTTCTTGTAATCATTGTATTAATGTAATACCCTAGGATTTTGAGTTAGTTCAATAACTGTAAGATTCGAGCCCCTAAATTTAGGGTGCCAAGCTATAATATCTGTTTTATTTTAAACTTCATAGTAAAGTTAAAAGAGTTAGAAGAAGTAATTTAAGTAAAGTCAATTTCTCAAAATAACCTATATAAAAATATTAATTTGAGAAAAATGTTAATTTATCAATAAAGACAATAATCGTAAAATTCGAGCTTTTAGATATAGTGAGATGTTAAAGATAAGTTAACTAACTTACAAAAATAATAAAAAAAGTTGAATTATATGTAATGTACATGTATTAACATAGAATATGCATTATTTGTATTAAATATACATATATAATAAGAAATTATTATTAAAATAAGGTAAATTAATATAAAAAAATTGTAAAATTAATTAAAAAAAATGCAAGGATGAGTCATCCCATGATGTGGTAGCCAAGAATTAAATTAGATTGATGAGTCAAAAGGTAAATAATAAGAAAATGACACCTCATGCTTTGGAAAAAAATAAGAAAATGACATGTGTAAGCTACATGTCTAATTTTTACAAATTCTTATCTAGTTAGAAAATATAAATAGGCCTTGTATACTTAAAAAAAAAAAATTTGGAAGTTTGAAAAAAATAGAAAATCACTTAAAAAATTTTCGAAACAAATTATAAAAAAAATAAGAAAATTAGATAAAAAATAGAGTATGAAATCTAATTAGGCTGGTTCAATAAGTTATTAGTGTCCAGTTGTGGTGGCCTTTTGGTGTCAAAGAAAGCACCACTAGAGGGGGTGTTCCGACAAGGTTGGGTGGTTAATTCAGGTGAACTAAATTTCCGACTAAAACTTTATAATTTTTCTAAAAATATCAAATGATGCTATTTAATTATAAAACTTGGTTTTTTGGTGTTATTTTATGTGTAGGTTAATTTAGTAATTTTATTTTAGTGAAATAATTATTGGAAATATAAGGTCCTTAAGAAATGGCTTTGTTTGGATGAAAATTAAATTAAATTTTAGAAATAGTAAATAATGTTCTTTCAACTTGAAAATTTATACATGATATACTTAATATATTTATTTAATTTTAGTAACAATAATTTTTTAAAATAATCATATTTACTATTTATTGTAATTATTTTGGATAAAACTGGCAATTTCACTATTTTATGGAATTAATTGGTTTTTAACAAAATCAAAGAATGAGCCTTATGTATTATGATTCCTGGAAGTTCATAATGATGTTTAGGAAATTTGGATTTTATCTTATGATTAAATTCACTTATTCGCTTAATTTTCACTAATTTTGAGTTAAAATAGCTCTTTCGCAAAAATATATAATAGCTACTTTAGTATAATTCATGGTCAATAATTAAACTACGCATTTTTGTCAGTCTATAGGATTTTTCATGGAATGGATTAGGCTCGTATACTATTTATTATGTATTTTCATCATATAAACCTATATATTAACTTTATATATGATATAGTAATTAGTACTAATGTAATATTTGTTAAATATGCAAAGGATTAGTATTTTGGAGTACATAATGAATGCTGACCAGCTCGGGAAATGAGGAATTTTATGACTTTTAATTTAGATTTAGGATTTAATTGAGTTAATTACGAGGTTATAATAGTATATGGTCGAATTGGTAATGCGAAAGGATATTTTTGGGTTTTTGAAAATATTGATTAGTTTTGATTCTTAAGATGTATTAATAGTACTTGAAATAACGATCGTGACGATATAAAGTTTACTGAAATCGGATAATAAATAAGTAAGATATGGTCAAACGAAGTTTAAAAACACAAGAATGAAAACTTATAACAGTTCGAGTTCGACCTATACTTGATTTGAAGACTGTGTTATATTTTCATAGGTTTGATAAGTAAAGAAGGACTACGTAGCAAAGTTTAGGATTCTACGCTATTATTGAGTTCAGGTAAGTAGATCTAACCCATGCTTAGAGTAGATATATTGCTACTCATAACATTGTGTGCTATTTGATGCTATGTTAATTGAATATGAGTGTATCTTGGGTGAATCGATATGCTACTATAATGGATGTTGATGTGTTGATTTTGAAGGACAGTAACTATATTTTGGTTAAACTGTTATGTTGCCATGTTTGGCAATGATTTGTACTTACGAATGATTATGCTAACTAAAGAAGTTAAGTAATTACTAACTCAATTTTTTGGGTGTTCACCTAAGTGAACCCTAAGTAAGATACTAGAATTCCACTAGGGAGCATTCGAAAACTAGAATCAAATCACTGGGTTAAATAAAACTGGGAGATTGATTGTGTTGATTGATATTCTTGAGTTACTATTGTATGGCATACGGTACGATACAGCACAGCACAAAAAGGGACCTACGGGTCATAACTTTTAGAATGAGGCTTCCAAATGATCATGGAAAAAGCATGGCTTTATGAGCTCAGTTTTTGGAAGCATATAGATTACATTGCCCGAACATTGTGACTATTTTACGAGTCAAATTTGGTAGACTACAATGTGTGGTCTAATTTAGCAATATTGCCACTTTGATTTAGTAGACTATAGTGTGTGGTCTAATTTGGCAATGTTGCAACTTTGATTTGGTGAATTATAGTATGTAGTCTAATTTTGTAAAATTGGGAGTCTTACTCCTAAGCGGCTTTTTGTTGCCCTTTTGGAAAATGGCAGACTACAATGTGTAGTCCAATTTGGTAAGAGTCTTACTCCCAAGCAACTCCTTATTGCTCTAGGTTCCTAGATGTTGTATCTAGATGACCAACTATGTTGACTAATCAGAAGAAGTTTGGAGGGCATAAGATATCGGTATCGATGTATGTTATGTGCATGAGCATAGCATGTTGCATTGCTAGCAGTAAATGCTCGGTTGGGCAAATGCATATGTGAAGTTGAACCTACGGGTCATATTTGAAATGTTTCAGTTGTGATATGCAGTATTATTTATTATATTGTTTATGTTATGTTGTGTATTATCCACTTTCACTCAGCTTTAGTAGCTGAGGAGATAAAATGTTTTATCTTCAAGTTAATAGCATCGTGAAGGGCCCAATCCTAAGGGGGGATATATATATATATACTAAGAGCATGGGTCGGAGTCAACGACTTTTATATGGAGCTTATACTAAGTCAAGAGTCTTATTATTGTGAAGATGATAAAGGAAAAAGTCGGTTCATGTTTTGATGTTATTATTATATTGTACACATAAGTTGTAACAAAAAATCCAACTAAACTCTAATATAGAAACCCCTTTATTATGTAAACAATGTTGTTTTTTGATGAATAAGCAAAGTTGAGTTAAGTTTTCAATAGGTATTCATGTGTGATGGTGCATCTCGTACTATGCCAGGATGTGACAATTAATCACTTTAGTTTGTGGATTAGTGTAATTTAGTTAACAATTAGAGTCTTAATAATTGATCACTTAGTAAATTTGATTGCTAGATAATAAGAAAATTATTAAGTACTAGTATTTGAGTCATTTTCTCAATGGAGACGACCCTATACTTGTCTTTGCTATAAAATGATAGGTACACTTACCTATTGAACCGAGTTAAGGATAAAATATAGGTTTTGTAATTTGTAAAACTTGGAAGCTTTAAAAAGAGGCAATCAGTGACCTTCTCTCTTGTCACTTAGTTTGACTAGGGATAAAGAAAAGACCATTATACTACAATGCTATCTCTTTTGAAGGTGTTGGTATTTGGTTAGAGAATCCTATTTATCCCTTAAAGGGTTGCAATGCATAACCAATTGAGTTGTTTAGGTCAAATATGATTAAATGCAATTTTAGGATGATCAGACAATTTCACTCAACACAAACAATTGCAAGCTACCGCAACAAAACATTAGTATATAACCAAAATTCAAAGACATACAAGCATGCACACAAGCAACTACTTACAAGTACAACCAAACACAATCATAAGCCTCAAAGTGCTACAACATAGTATCCCAAAATACAGTAACTTATTGATCCTAACTTACTTGAAGTATTCGATTTTCTCACTCAAGTTTATGTGGGTCGTATTGTTGTTGGTTGCTCTTACAATATAAATATCATTTTAGTATTTATACTCTTATTACATATAAGCTTTAAATCATTATTTTTAATTCAAAAATATAATTTTACTCAGTTGTTCAAGTTCTATATTACTTAAATTTGAGCTATTTCTAAACTAATTTTTTCTTCAATTTCTGAATTAGTTTTAACTTCAAGTTCTAATTCAGCTTCAGGTTACAATTTTTTACATGTAAACCCTAGTAACTCCCCCTTATCGATTATGTGAAGTTCATTCAACTATATTTTAAGTATATTAAGTCTCATATTTAACTTATAATCAATTTTCTAGTTCATCCTACATACATTACTAATAATTTAACTTCAAAATTTGCTCCTAATATGAGAATACCCTACGTTTTTAACATAATTTCTTAAATTTATATTTCAAATCAAATTTGTGCTATATTATTAATGTCATAATATTTTCAATTCATTCTAATACATTTCATCCAATTAATTCCCCAATTTTACATATTCTACATTATTACATATTACACATGTTATACACATCTAACCTTTTCAACACCAAAAATATCATCTCTCCTTCTTACTAGCTGGAATCAAAGAATTAGTAGATCTGTTCCGCTAAGAATGGGCTAGGGTTTCAATTCAAGCGTAAACGAATTTCTTTCTTAGTCACATTATCATTTAGTATTTCAAGATGTCCAAATACATTACAAATCAAAATTTTCATCAATTTTTCAATAAATCACTAAATAAGCCTAAATAAATTGTCTTTTATTAATATTTTAAGGCCTAAAAATTAGATAAAAATTAGGGAAATAATTTTTAAGAAAACTCTTTATAGCAATGTAATATATATCCTAAATAGTACACATAAAAATTTTAGGCTCAAAACCATATTAATAATATTATTGAAAACAAAAGCAAAAATCAGCTTAGGCTTATTGATTTCTTAAGGTAGCATATTTTAGGACTTAATTTCATCAAATCGATATTTTTCCCTAAATCTAAATATAAAAATACTTAAGAATACCAACTTTCACAATTTTCCACATAAATTTGATATTTTTAATAATTTCTACAAAAATCAAGTGGAAAAAAGAACTCACTATTTAATTTGCTTTCAACCACCAGCAGTGGCTCCACTCTTGTCGGTAGGCCCTAGCGATGATCCAATTGTCAAGTGTGGTGATCGTCTCCTTCCAGGTGGTGCTTGGACGTGGGTTCACCTTTTAAGCTCTAATTGCACTATATTTCATACAATTTGTGCCAAGGACTAACAAGGCTAATCGTCAGGAGTAGGTCTAAGCTTGCAAAAAGCTTGAAAATAAGGATGGAAATGCATGAGAATAAAGAAACAGACAAGCAAAGCTCGATCTACTTCAGGGATATTATGCATTAGGGAACTATTGAGAAATCCCAAAGCAAACTCGATTATAACACACGAGCTAACTCTATGAGGATACTCATCACCTAGTCTTACTTAAAGGTTATGATAAGAGTGAAGTAAGCAAGCAAATAGAGAGCAATGCACACGAAAAGAGAAGTATATTCAATATCAGATATATGATGTTATAGCTACATTTACAATAGGTGTTTATACCCAAAATATTAGGACAACAACTATAAATGGAAATGACTAGAAAGGGTAAAGTCCTAAATAAGTAATGTATAAAGAATGGAAAAGGGCATAAAGAGAAAATCAAGAAAAGCATTCGTCTTGTATAGAGGATTCTCTCATATGATTGCTCGGACACATGGTTGTCAATTGATAGGTGAATTTCTAGCTGAAATAGACAAACTATATAATCAGGCTAACAACTGCCCAACAGAGGTGCCAAGCAGGTTGGGGTTTCTTCCAAGCTGAGTCTAACTCGAACATGCTCAGAATAGTTCATATTTAGGTCAGCCGAACTAATGATCAAGTAGGCTAAGCTATTATCCAAGCATATCTCAAGTCTCCAATTAGAGACTATTGATAAGTACCAGAAGCTTCAACTCAAACAAGGCAGTAGATTGGTGGATTGAAGCGGCTTGGACTCATCAAGTGTAGGTCAGCAAAGAAGAACTCGCTTAGCCATACTCTTAAACCCTTGAGCTTGGGCTCAGGTCATAGGTCCAGTGCTCTAATTCCTATCATCCTTATCGAGTTGAATGGGATTTGGAATCAAATCTGGTTGGTCCTCATTCAATTCTTCCTCTATTTAGTAAGGGTTGAGGTCGGCAACATTAAATACGTCAAATACTCCAAAGTTTTCTAGTCTAATTGGTGTTCATTGTTGTTTATCTTTTGGAGTATCCTAAATGATCCTTTGGCCATGGCAAATAGCCTGTTCATCCTCTTATTAGGAAATCTTTCCTTGCTCAAGTGAAGCTATACTTTGTTGTTGGGCTGAAATTGTTTAGTATACCTTCTTTTTCATTTCTCTTTTAGCTTCCTGGCAGTTTAGTCAATGTGTTGGGCAACTTATTGGTAGATCTGCTGGAGGGACTAAGTTTTGGTTCTTGCTTTTGGATCTTCTTAGTTAGTGGAGAGCATTAGGGCGTGATCAAGGGGCAGTTAAGGGTTGAAACCAAATACGACTTCAAATGGGGTATGTTTAGTGATAGTATATACTATTCTATTGTAAGCAAACTCTACCATAGGGAGGTAAACATCGCAGTTAGCTAAGTTCTTTCCCACTACAACTCGGAGCAATGACCTTAGGGTATAGTTGGCAACTTCTGTTTATTTGTCGATTTGGGTATGACAAGAAGCATAGAATAGTAGCTTGGTTCCCATTTAATGCCAAAAAGTATGCCAAAAATGGCTCAGGAATTTTGGATCATAGTTTGACACCATACTACTCGTCACTCCATGCAAGCGAACAATTACCTACAAAAATAAAGAAGCAATAGTTAAAGTGTCTTTAGTCTTGGTGTAATGTACAAAGTGTGTTATCTTACTGAACCTATCCACGACAACCATCACAGAGTTTTTGCCTTAGATAGTTCAGAGTAATCCGATGACAAAATCCATACTCAAGTTAACCTATGGTCTAGTTAGGATAAGTAGAGGCATCACTTTCTCTTGTTCAGCTTGGCTCTTGGCCTTCTTGCAGTTAATGCTATAAACATCCCTTTTTTATCTCCTTTATTTTTAGAATTTTTAAGATAAAGTAAAGGGTCTTGATTTAGAAAAATAAATAAATCAATAAAATTAATTCGTTAGAAAATTTACAAAACACCAAAAATAAAAACAAAAATTGGAAAAATCACAAAAAATAGAAAAATTGGAAAAAGTAGAGGATTTAGGGAAATTTAGAAAGTAATGATAAATTTATAAATAATAATAATAAATTTTTAGATAGTTTAAGTTTTTTATTAAATTTAAGTGTTTTCAAAGCCTTAGTACCGCGAGGACTGTTAAGTTTGTATTTAGATTTAAATCTAACTTACTTGAATCTAAGCTAGGTTGACCTAGTCCATATATGCAAAATTGCACATATGAGTCAAGGACATGCTAACAACCTAATGGCTAAGCGCTTGGATAAGGTATTCAATATGGCTTAGAGGTTTGGGGGTTAAATCTCACCAAAGGCAAAAAATGCCTTTTGTTTTTCTAAAAAACATACTTGCCATGTATTACAATATTATTGGGTTATGTGTCCACTTGTGATACGTAGCACTTCACATACATACCATGTCATGCACACATGTCAGTTACGTGGTATGATACGTGGCATGCTACAAACGCGTGTCAGCTACATGACATGACAAGTCATCAACTACGTATCTTTTTGGATACATGACACTTTCCCATTAGACCTCACAATTGACGTGGCGCCACGTCAGTACCTTTCTCTCTCTCTTTCCTTCCCTTTCTCTCCTTTTCCCTAGCAAAACAGTCGCATCCCTTCTACTTTGGCCTCATTTTTAGTACAATTTCAATACGAATGCACTAATTAGTAGGTAATTCTCGTTCTCTACATAAAATACTTTGAATTTGACTCGAAAACATGTTTAGATACAAACATTTAGAGCATTAAATTAGCCTTGAAAATTTGGAAAAAACTGGAAATTAGGGGATTCAAATTCAATTCATTTTTTCAACTTTCCATCATTAACTAAGCTATTTTAGTATAAATTGGAGTTGGGAAATTCGTTTAAGGGGGAAGAGACATCAACAAGCATCCTTCTTCAACTCCTGAGCTCCATCTCCAATTTTTAAGTACTTTCTCTTTAGCATCTCGTCTCTTTCTCTCTATCTCTCTACAAAGTTGGTCGAGCTCGAAGCTTTTCAAGTGAGACCAATCCTAGAGGAAAGGTTCCCAGTCTCCAAGCTCACAACCAAGACCATCCCTATACGTTGCGCCCCCTCCCCCCAACAGCCTTAACCAATTTCCACGATCTAAACCCTAGCCACTACCATTACCCAACTCATAAACCACTACGTTATGGTGGTTTTCACCCCAAAATACCACCACGGTTGAGCTCATGGTAGTCTAAAACCCTTGTCCACAGCCCGTTTTCAATGGCGGCTGCTACTAAGCCCATTACCTAACAACCATTGCAACCAACCATCTTTGATCACCACCCAAATGCCATAGTACTTAGCCTACGCCCCAATTCCGTAAACTAAAATCCATAAAAACACCTTACCAGCTTGCAAATGACTCTGAGTCACCCTCTAGACCACCTTACTAACCGATTTTCTCCATCCTTCTATATTCACATGTAGAGCACGTGTTAGGTTGGTTTGACCTGTAGCTAGCTTGACCCGATCGGTTGATTGAGCTATGCCCTTAATCCAAATCCCCTTAACTTGCATTCCTAATCATAGTCTGACTCTTGTTGTTGTTTTGCTTTGTTATTTATTTATTTATTTATTTTTTGTATTCTATGTTTAATCGTCTTCTATTGTAATTGTAATAAAAAAAAAGGGAAAAAAAGATAAAAAGAAAGAAAAAATAAAAAAAATAAGAAAAAACAAAGAAAGAAGAAGTCCAGTTTTTTTTTTTTTTAATTTTAATGCTTTAAAGGGAATAATAAAAAATAATAAAAGATAAATAATAAAACCATTTTACAACTTAAACAGTCATTTTTCATTAAGTAAAATAAATAAAAAAATAAACCAACCCATTTTACAAATTAGAGCTCTTTTTTAGAATTTTCAAAATAAAAAAATAAACCAAATTTAGGACCCTTTATAAATTTTCTTTAAATAAACTAAATCAAATAGAAAACATAAACCAACCATTTTCTTAAACTAAAAACAACCAACACACTAAAATTTTCTAAGAAAGAACTACGTATGTCTCATTTCGAATAGTGAGTATGTAGATGTCTCTAAGACGATGTAAAAAACGAAAAAACCTATTTTTTCACTATAGTTTAAATTATTCAATTCGTTAACCAATGACTGAATTTCGTTTTATAAGATAGTTTTGAAATGTGATATTAAGGGATCAAGTCTAAATTTAGAAAGTTGATGGTACATGTAAGGATTTAAAAAGCTTAACCCCTGGACTCGAGCTTCTAGTTCTCTAAACCGTTTTATAAAATTGGTTTTGTCAAAAAATCAGTAGCTAAATTATAACTAATCCAACTAATTAATTATAATTTGACTCTTTTTCTTAACTCCAATAAGGTGGTGACTCTAAAATGTTTTTCAAAAATAAAAGAACCGATTTTCTTTAAACCTTAGTCGAGAACCTTTAGGATCTACCTTAATTGCATTTACAAACCCTTTTCCCAAAATTGGTAAATTGATGCGATGTGGCAAGACTAAAAAAAAAAAGATTAATTGTGAAGTTTCCTAATCTTTTACCTATAAATATTTTCTTTTCTTTAAAATATCAATGTATTTCCTATGTAAATAGGATAGTTTTGATATAATTTTCTTTTTATTCTCTTTGTAGAAAATAGTTAGGTCTTCTCTTACACTAGCCCAATTTAAAGAAGTCTATATTCAAGAGCCTCTAAAGTCTAAGGGAATACTCGAAAGATGGTTTTGATTTTTCAATCAAGACTAACCAAAAGTCATTGAAGACAAGATTAAGCATGTCCTCTCACTACTCAAAGTCCAAACTAATATCACCATGGTACGGGCTTTGGTCCACTTCTAGGACCCTCAGAGTCAATCTTTTTGCATTAGCCCATGTCGATTGAGTTTAATCGCCTCTAATTAGAGCTATTGAGTCTTAAAATTTATAAACCTATATTCTATCGTTAACTTGGTTCAACAAGCAAGTGTATCTATCGTTTTATAGCATGGATGAGTATAGAGTTGTCTCCATTGGGAAAATGATTCAAATACTAGTACTAATTACTCTTCCTATTAACTAGCAACTCAATTTATCAAATGATGAAAATATTAAAATATCTAATTTACTAGTTTCACTATACTAATCCACTACAACTTTTATCCAACACAAATGCTATAAACACTATTAATACTACAATGATTAACATACAAACTTACTTCATCACTTAGTATGATATTACTAATATACTTTTTATCCTAATACTTGTTATCTATGAGAAATTACATGTATGTAGGCATTCTTCTCAAAACTACTTATTTCTAATCCTAATTGTGTCTATTAAAATCTCTTTTGAATTAATAGCCAATTCAGATTATATTAATGTCATGTTCATTTATCAATTTCCCTAAGAATGCAATAACTTTTTTAATAATATCTTTATTATCAATAGTAAATTGTTCCAACGATCAAATCTATTCAATAGAATTGTCTCTCAATATATTCTATTGAAATTTAGCCTAAGACAATGTTGTGCACAATAGTGTACTTAAATTGATTAAATTCAATTCAACAGAATTAACAAATATTAGGAACTCACTAATTCGCACACTAATTCATACTAAGTTGATTTAGCAAGTCTTAATTACTACTCATACATGATGAAATAACAAAATGTATATCAAAATGCAGAAATAACAAAGAAATAACATAAGATAAGTAAGAAATACAACTCTGTTCTTAATTCTACTATAGAAATCTTTACAACAAATGAATGATAAATTCCCATCGGCTCTCTTGAGTAATTCTAGGAAAAGTATGGTACAATACTATACTGAAAAGGAAAATACAATGTATACAAAGATGGATGACTAGGTTGTTAGTGAAATGATGTTTTTTCTGATCTAAAATCTATCTTAATCTCTTTTGTTTCTTTTCCTCCAAAAGTTGCGATATATTTATACTTGACTCGTCAAAGGATTCAAATTATATCACTTTAAGACACCACTCAATGTTAAAACGTGTTCCTTGTACTGGCTCATGACCACTCCTATCATGTCCGTGACTCGAGGCATAATAGTCTCAAAAAACAAGATTCTATACCAATCATAACCGTGATAGTGGATGTGAACTTCCCATTGCTTCATTACAACTCATAATGCCCGTGATTAATGATGTAATCACTCTCCTACTATACAATCATAGCCATGATTGACATTGGGATCATCAATACTTCCTCAATTACGCCCATGATGAAGGGTATGATCAGTGCTGACCAATGCAATCTTTCTTCATTACACTCGTAATCGAATAAATCTTGGTTCTACTTCAAAGTTTTCTGCTCCTCACGATTGTAATTGCCTTAAAAGTCATCATTTTTGCTTAAATTTGATCCTCTTGCTTGTGATTCATCTAAAATCAATATACTATACAATTAAGTACCAAAACTTAAGAATTAAATCACAATTATGAACAATTTATGCCTAAATATGCCTTAAAAGTGTAAAGCAATTTACACTTATCAAACTTCCCCACACTTAAACTTTACTTGTGCTCAAGAAAACACTTAAAAACAATCAATTGCACATTCGACAAAGCATTCCCAATAGATTAACTTTGTGCTTAACATGTTGTGTTCTTAGAATGATAACCAATATTCTAAGACTAATTAAAGTAAAAACACACTTCACCCTTACCATTTAATGATAGCTTTTAAAGGTACAAAGTCAAATAGATCAAACAAAAATTAGTTATACTTCATCCACTTTCTTAAGTGTATTAAAAACCCGTCAATTACTTCTTAAGAACACTAATATAGAAGAAAGTATATTGCATTCATTTTTCTCCTGTATTTCTACTTCTTTTATTGAATCTCTTTAAAGACAACTTATTCATTACATTATCATTTTTCTCTTGTCTTATCTCTTTTTTCATTTTCTTTTCTTTCGTTTTTTTTTTCTAAAGACAAAAGATTAATAGCGAAGTCAGACTCTGCTCTTCTGAGGAACTAAAGCCTACCCTTACTAACTTAGTTATAAGAATAATGATCAGCAGCAGAATTAGACTTCGCTCTTTTGAGGGACCATTGCCCACCTTTACTAACTTAATCCTTATAGATTCTTGTTGCAATGGTATAAAGACAAAAATTAGCAGTAAGGTCAAACTTTGCTCTTCTACGAAACCAAAGCCTACCCATACTAATTCAGTCCTTAAATACTTCAATTTACTCTATATTGAAGAGATTCTCAAGAAGTATCACCAAGTGAACTACTTCATTTACCTTTTTCATTTAAGATTAAATAAACTCCCAAAAGTAATTGAAAAGTAGATATACTACTTAGAAAGTTTACATGCACAACCAATTAACTTTGAACTAAAGACTTGGATTTACTTCTAACCTTTAAATTAATTCATTAAATAGCAAGTGTACTTCACTTAGATTTTATCCTATAATATTGATCACGTACACCAAGTCCACAAGAAGTAGTTAGGTACAAAATTAATTACTACTATGCCAAATTGACAATCTACTTAGTAAACTCACAACTTCAAAACAAATAGCTTAAGTGATAGACTTTTGATAAATAGAGTTTATCCTTCCCTCACTTAATGAGAGACATTGTCCTTATTGTTTGAGGAAAGTAAACATAAAATAAGCATAGAAAAGGAACAACTAGAATGATGAAAATTAATAAATAACAAGAACTGTACTTCATTGAGCTGTAAACCATCAGACAGTACATCCTTCAAACACCATGATAATTTGAACAACAAAAGACTCTTGACCATTAAGACAAAACAAAAACAAAATATATCAAACACATAATATGAGAGTCTCTATTAATAGTATATCAATAAAGTTAAGCTCTTAACTAGATAAGGATTCTAAAAATAACAAAATACAAAGAAAGAAAACAAGTTAGTCATCCCCGGTGTCCATCTCTTCATCAAAGTCATCTTCCTCCTCCCTGGATGACTCATCTTCGCTCTCAATCCCAGCTCCTTATCTTATGGCTTCTTGCTGGGTACCACGCGTATCCTCTTCATCATCATTGTCCTCTTTTTCCGACCCTTCCTCCTCATCACTAAAGTCGTCTTCTCCTAACTCTTCATCTCCTTCTTCTTCTTTTTCTAGAGCACTTACAAGTGGAGGAATCAGAGGTTGACTAGGAACTGCATTTTCCTAGGTTTGAGAACGAGAGAAACAAGAGGGAATACCTGTTCCCACTTTCATTACAATATTTTTCAAAAGCTCAACAATTCCCTTCCAAATATCTTTAATCTCAGCCACTTCAATTTCCAATCTCTCCTATTTTAACTTATCAAATCTTTTCTTTTTAACAATTATGCAAATCCTAATGATATTTGTAAGTTTTGATGATGATTTTGTAAATTTGAATCAACTCCCATGCAAAAATATAAAAGATTTGATAGAGTTAGATAATAGTTCGAAGTTGGACTTTCTTTCTTGCCTCCATTTTTTATCATTGGAGGAACTTGAAATTGGTCACGTACTGTGTACATAACTATGCATGGAGCCAAAAAAAAAAAAAGAAAAAAGAAAATTGCAAGTATATCCCTTGCTTGGATTAAACCTGTGACCTTCACATCCCTACATGCCTAAGTCCATGCGCAAGCCAATTTAGCCTAAATAATTTGACTAGGCATCTTTTCTCATTATATTATGAACTTCAAATATATTAAGCCTTTCCAACATCCAAATTTAATTTTTATTTTCAAACCTAAGTCCAATTTGTTCTAATTCACCTTAAAATGACCCATCAAACATACATGCTAAGGATTTTTAACACATTTTTACTTTAATAAACCCCAAGTTTTATTTTAATTAGTCTAGTTAAAAAATTACTTTTAAATTAGACAAAGTCCACTTTATAAGCTCAAATATTTTACTAGACTATTCTTCTAATGAAAACTAATTTTTAAAAGATTATGAATTTATTAAATTGTATGTGTGTTTTCAATTATTGTCTTACTCGGCCTTAGATGACCAACCGATTTGACTTGAACATTTATGAAACTTGATATCTTTTCAATTTTTCAAAACTTTTTTAATGTATTTTTTCAATTTTTTTAATTTTTTATATTTCTTAATTTTTTCAAATTTTTTTTTTTTGGATTTTTTGTAAACTTGGCCCAAAAACAAAAATTAATAAAGTATGATAAAAATGGAGTGTTTACAACGGCTTATAAAAGCTTTAGAGATTGGATGGCGAACTCATCTTGTATACATGGAATGTCAATAATATACCACTTTACTTTGACTAGAGCATTGTAAATACAATTGTACTTTTTTTATGTAATTATTAATGAATGTTTCATTCCCTAAAGTCATTTTATGTCCACTTTTCTTCTCTCTCTTAACTCGTCATAGCCCTAAATAGGTGAATGGACCTATAAATTATTAGTCCTCGTAAGAACTCCTAACTCACATGCTTCTTCGAGTATGGGTAAAATGAAACACCACCTACCTAACTCCCCATCAAGTAATTTCGACAATAGGAAACATCCCTTACATAATCGAAGAACTCCCATAATGCCTATTGGAGCACCATTAGCTCAACCTCTAAAGTGATCTAAGCTACTAATAACAGAATGATCCTCTAAGAAGAGCAACCCCAGCTCTTCCTTAAACATAAAATAACCTTAGCATTCGATGGCTAAATGGTCTTAAAAGAAAAGTAGCACTAACTCCCTAGCCGAGTTAACTAAGTATCGATAAGTTAGAAACATTTGCAACAAGACAGAAAACAAAATCCAAAATAGTAGCAAATGGAAGCTTTTCATTCAATCCTTTGGAACATTTACAACAATAAAGGTCGGCATATTGGCCGAGCACAAGGATTCATTCCATTAGTAGAAACTGAAACAAGTACAACAAAGAAGAGAAAAAAGAAGGAAAGAACCACTAGCTTGTCAATTTGGATTAACCAACTCCGATAATCCAGAGAAGTCTAGTGTGTTGATTTGTTTGGAGGGCTAATCCACCTATATTGGTAGCACCTGAGCTGAGTAAGGGGAAGGAAGAGTCTGTTGGTTCTGCTCAACAGGGGGGTCAGCCTAAATCTAATCCTTCTCATGAGCACCTTAGGGGGTGACCCCTTACGGAACCATCGAGGTTGAAGATGATGCAGGAGGGCTTTATACGACCTTGGCAGGAGGAGTGGTCGCCCTTTCCTGTTCCCTAGCTGCCCTTTCCTCGCAGTGAATCGGACCATCTAGGAAATCCCAAAAGCTCAAGTCCAGGCCTGGTGATGTTTGAGCACTTCTTCCCGGAGCCCCCGACATGACTCAATGGAAATATCGTCGCATTCTTCAATTGATTGCCTTGTCGTAAAGAACTTCTTCACAGCCTTTTGCTCGGTAGTAGCGCTCATAACATTCCCATTTTCTAGGCTGAAGATCAGCTCCTCTATCTCACCAGCCTCTTTCTTTAAATCTTGGATCTTCCGCTCCAACTCAGTAGTCTGACTGGCTAGCTCCAGTGGATTCCTCTTGGCATTCTCACATTCATCAGCCTTCATTGCTAGCTCAGTCTACATCCTTGAAACCAACGCGCATAGGTCATAGTTACATCGGTCAAGCTCTTCCTTGGCCTTTTTCTCCTCTTCTAATCTCTTAGAAAGTTTAGCCTTGGATTTTTGCTCTTCCTACAACTGCCTTTTGAGCGCAGTGATCTCTTGGGCGGCCCCCTCAACCTCCTTTCCCCCACCCCTCTCCTTCTGGACCTCGGCCTCCAGCTCTACCATCTACGCAATAGAGCGACGAAGATATCAGTTAATTTTACGAAATTTTTTATAATGATACTTAGAAGTGGACTTTGCCCCTGAAACACTTCAATATTGTATTTTCAACGTTGCAACAACAGGAGCTGTACCTTAAAATATCTAAGTCCGCATTCGCACAACAGCGAGTTGCGAATTTGGGGCATTTAATTTTGAAAAAGGGAGTAGAAGCAGACCCCACAAAGATCGATGCAACGGCCATAGCCCACTACAATCACTGCATTGATAGGATTTCTTGGCCTTACCGAGTACTATCGTAAGTTTATTCACCATTATGGAATTATTACAGAGCCATTGACTCGTATGTTGAGAAAAAATAATTTCATGTGTACTAAATAATCGGAGCAAGCTTTTGCTATTCTTGAGGAAGCTATGACACGGGCGTCGGTTTTGGCCTTACCCAATTTTACTCAACCATTTGTCGTGGAGTGTGATGCATTCGACAACGGTATTGGCACTATTTTATAGCAAAATAATCGGCCAATTTCTCTTTTCAGTCATCCCTTTGCGCAACGACACTTGAAATTACCGGCCTATGAAAAAGAATTGGTTGGGTTGGCCAATGCAGTGCGTCATTGGCGCGCCTACTTATGGGGACCCAAATTTCCAGTCCATACGGACCATTACAGTTTAAAATTTCTCCTGGAACACCGTTTTACCACCTGCTCGCAGCAACATTGGATTAGCAAATTGTTGGGGTTCGATTTTGAAATAGAATATAAGCTCAGTCGAGATAATGAGGTAGCTGATGCTTTATCAAGCTGTACTATTCCAAAGAGCGCAATATTTGTGCTTTTCCGCTCCTGAACCCAACATATTTGCTATGGTTAGCAAGGAGGATCCTTCCTCGCCTACACTGCAGAAACTCGTTGCACATATCTGTGCAAATACAGCAGGGGCTGATTGGAGCTTAAAGGATGGCATGATTTTTTTCAAAAATAAAATATTCTTGGAGTCTTCTTCAGCCTATGCACTAGCATTATTTGAGCTATTTATGATTAATGCCATGAGGGTTACCAAAACACACTCTACAGGGTCACCAGAGATTTTTACTTGAAGGGTTTACGATGGCAAGTTGAAGAAACTGTCCGCTCATGTTTTGTGTGCCAAAGAAACAAAACTGAAAAACTCCAACCAGCGGGTTTACTCCAACCACTTCAACTTCCACATTGGATTTGGTCTGATATTTCAATGGATTTTATTGATGGGCTTCCCCTCTTGTATGGTAAATCGGTTCTATTTGTTATAGTCGACCGGTTCTCTAAATCTGCCCATTTTCTTCGCATGAGTCATCCCTGTAGTGCTATCACTGTAGCGTCAATTTTCTTTAAGAATATTTTTAAGTTACATGGTTTACCAGAGACAATTGTAATTGATAGAGATGTCACTTTTAGTAGTATTTTTTGGAAGAGTTATTCAAGCTGTGTGGAACTTAATTGTCCTTCTCGTCGGCTTATCACCCAGAAAGTGATGGTCAAAGGGAAGTGGTTAACCGAACAATTGATGTATTTAAGATGTTTTTTTCAAGTGATAAGCCTAAATATTGCACATAGCGGATAGCACGGGCTGAATATTGTTATAACACCGGCTATCACTCTTCTTTGAAGCCTACACCTTTTCAAGTGGTTTATGACAAACCTCTACCAAGACTTCTCTCTTACATGCTTGTTAGCTCTAAATTGGAGGCAGTATAATGCATGTTGCTTGACCGAGATGTTGTCTTTTCAGATTTGCATGACCAGCTGTCACGTGCACAATAAGCTATGAAGGATACCTATGATGCTCACCATCGGGATGTACACTTCTCAGTTGGTGACCTGGTTTTACTAAAATTACTCCCCTACCGCCAAACTTCTCTCCACAGGAAGAAGACGCACAAAATAGCACCCAAATATTAAGGGCCTTTTCCCATTGAAGCTCGAATCAGACAGGTTGCCTATCCATTGCAACTTCCTGCCAGTGTTCGTATGCATCCCGTATTCCATGTGTCATTCCTTAAGAAATTCATTGGTGAAGCTCCCTTGCATCCGACGTAACCACATACATCTCAGTGGCAAGCCATTCCAACATTAAAGTCTATTTTGGATACACGCAAAACCTTATCCTTAGTGGAAGTCTTAGTTCATTGGGTGGATCACTCGCCAGCTAAAGCCTCTTGGGAAGATGCTTCAATGATGTGCCAGCGCTAACCTACTTTCGCGCAAGAGTTCATGCACGCACTTAAGAGAAGAGGAGGAGGGGGTGCGGTGGGGGGAGCCACGTTACGACAGCAATTGCTCCATATAAATCTGTTTATTCTAGGCGTAAGAAGAAGCTGGAGTAAAAGCTCATGCTTGCTATTATATTTGCATATGTATGCTGATGCGTCCTACTACTATATATATAACACCCTAGGCAAAAATAAAATACAAAGAAATAAAATAAAGATATAGTGTTAAAAAGAGTCATTATTATTAAAGAGAAACAAAGTAAATAATAAAAAAAGCTAGGGGCAAGCTGGGAATAATAAAAAGTTGTAACCTATTTTTACAAAAAAAAAAAAAAACACCCCTCTTTTCAAAATACTCATTTAGTCTTTCATTGTGCTATAGAAGGAGACTCTCTCATAGTGAATTCAACAAATTAAAAAGATAAGATACAGATTCTTAAGATTTTAATGGTTCATTGAATCACAAACCTAATTGTAATCCTTTTGGTAGTGCAAAAGAAAGACTTTAGTGAAGGGGTTAGTATGCAAGGCTAGGCACAAACCTATAATCCTTGTCGGTAAGTGATTTATGTTTATGATGAAGTATAGGATTGAATCTAAAAGTATTTAATTTTGATTTTTAGGTGTGAACAATTGATTGGGATTGGAAGATTGTAGAGGTTTTCTCTCTAGAGTTTCTACAAACATAAGGTAATGTACTCTTTTTCCTCACAATCCTATTTCTTTTGAGAATTTATGAAATTGGTTGTAATGTGGAGTTGTGGAGTGAAGAATTACTCAACTAGAAAAGGAAATTGTGGTGTTTTGGGTTGAGAATGAGGTTGAAGGTTGGATCCAAGTTTGTAGAGAGTTGTTTTTAGAGACAAGAGAAAAGAAGTATCGAAGAGGCATGAACATGATCAAAGACCGCAAGCATGATCCAAATCGTATTCCTCTCAAAAAAGTTAAACGCAAGAAATTTTGGAAGAAAATTAAGGATGAGAGGATCGTGATTAAAATTCATGATCATAATCTAGACCTTAGAGTTTCTATGGAGAAACATGGCCAAGGCTATGGCCGTGGTATTGAGGCATGGTCATGTGTTTTGGACTTTGCAAATGATCATCGACATGATCCCTAAACATGGTCCTTATAGTTGTTTTGTTCCTTCCTTTTAACCTAAGTTTAGTCTTATTTAGCCTATGATATTTGTCTAAAACCTTTATTAAGCCTATAATAAGTTTTAAATTGTTACTAATACAATTTTTATTTGCTGTTTTTGTACAAATTCATTCTTTTTAGTAGAATAGATAGAGTTTTTACGATAGACTCCATGTATGTAGCACTTGTGTTTTGCTTGTGCTTGCTAGACTATTTTTTATACTTGTATATAATCTTAAAATGACTAATTGAATATTTAGCTTAATTATTACTTGTTACTTATGTGTGACTCAGTCTAAAGGCCTAAAGTAGCAAAGCTTTAAGGGGCAACCTTGATAATCTTTACAATGTGTTGTCCCTAATGGAGTCTCATTTGAAAATGATCTGAGGTAGATCTATGTTGATTAAATGAGGCCCGAAGTGGCACACTCAATGTAGGATTGTAGAGGGGTCTGAAGTGACGCGCTCAACTGTAGATTGCATAAGGGCCCAAACAGATACATCTAACTACTAGGATGATAAGTCGATCTATATTATGACGAAGGTTATGAGGACCTCTATTGTGAAATGTGTGTTTGACTAATTTAAAGATAATTAAATTATCGTGTATAATTTACTGGCACATTAAAACGTATGTGGTTTTGTTTATGTATGATTACTCATGCACATGTAGCTGTAGGTTACATATTGACTTTCGACACGCTCTTCTTTTTCCTACAGTTCCAGGTCAAGATGTTAGTTATAAAGATCTTACTAGTTACAGTTACCAAGTTGATTCTAAGAGTTATCCTAGTTATGATAACTTGGGAGATAGCTACTATCAAGAAGATCCATATGCTGAGAGCTATTACTACTATGATGATTACTATCAATACTAACAGTATAGAGATCTAATTTTGTTGTAGTAACTATTTTCTAAGATACTATTTGTTTTATCTTCACATTATAATGAGGAGAATTGCGGCTATTAGTTTGGCTGACATACACTTTCAAGAGGAATAATTATAGAGATACTATGTACTTGTTCATGGAGTTAATAACTAATGAGGTTAGTGGTCCTTATTTGATTGTTATTTGGAGATTATAACTTCTGAATATAGCTTGATGTGTTAATGAGAACTAGAGACACGTTATGGTATGTGACATTTTGAATCTAGAGCGTTACACTATATGTGTCATGTGGTCTTGTGTTGTTGTGTCTGTATTGGATTTATATATTTATAATTTCTATCGAAATGGCATGTGTAATAAGGGCAGGTAATCAGTTGTACGTATGTGATGTGGAATAAACCTAGACATCGACTATGAGTAAAAATGGGGAGGGAGTTATCTCCTGTAACTTCCATATGTAATAATATAAGGAAAAGGGAATGAAAAGTTAGTAGCGTATTTTCACAAACAAAACTTAGAATCTTTATGAGATTATCAGGTTTTCTCTTAATAAGTCCGAATTCACTAACACCATAGGTAGACGCCCGAAAGAAAAAAAAAAAAAAAAAACCCAAGTTCAATACGATCCTGTGGCGATATTTCTCTAAACTATCTGGTAGGGAAAATCACTACAGAGAAAACAGAGAGGTAGCAATTAACATTCCGTAGAAAGCATGGGAATGCTTTGGAAAGATATCGATTTCTTATACAAGGGACAATATGTTCCTTATCTCAGCAAATAATGAGAAAACGATTGAACAGACCAGAGACTTCGACCCCTGGTCCGTAATGGGCTATATGATGCTGTTACTGAAGGTTCTACTAGTGCCACCTACTACTATAATTACTATTACTATAACAGCTAATCCATTTCCTCTCTCTCTCTCCCTCTCCGTAAATTTTGTATTTGAGTCTTATTCTTGTGTTGTACATTTTTGATATAATAAATTCATTATTTTGGAAGTTCAAGTTTACAGTGATATAAACAAAAAAATACTGTATTTAGAAGGTGGTAAATAAGTGAAAAAAGGTAAGTATTTACATAACAATATGAATGGTAGTTTTTTTTTTTTTTTTTTTTTGAAAATCACTTGCTTCCACTATTATGTGTTAAAAAAACTATTGAAAATTATATATCATGTATATATTTACATGATATATACTACGCACTGAATCTCTTCTCTTTAGTTGATATTCAACCAAGAGATGATGAATATATTACCAATCTTTATCATCATCACAGCATAAGTCACATATTAAGATATGTAATAGGATTAGTTATTTGTTAATTTTTTTAGAGACATATATATTAAGAGAAATTAGATGTAAAATAACTTAGGAAAATAAAATTTTCATAATTTTTTTTAAGTTGATTTGATATTTTTAGAAATTAAATGAAAATTTTATACAAATTAGTACACAGCTTTCTGGCCACTCTCTGACCGCAAGGGATTATCAACCTAGCTTCTCTCACCCCCTAAAGCTTAAGTTCAAATCCATGCCTTGTTAGGTTGTTATTTGTTATAGGAATTGTGCTGCCTTTCCTTAAATTCGATTTTTGACACTATTTTTTCTAATTTTTGTTTTCCTATCTAATTCATGTACTTGAGAGGATTTTCTAGTTTTGTAATGTTATCAAATGACTAAAGATCACTGCAAGTCCACATTTATAAAGGATGGGTCGATGGAAAAGAGAAAACAATTTTTTTCATGTGTCATTTGATGTTGGTTTGCAAAAATTGCATTGTATTTAGACATTCTTTTCGAGTGTCAACTCAGACATTATGTTTCTTACTAAATTTGGAGAATGTTGTGCCTAATTCCAACTATTCTAGGTGTGTGCCACATTTTTTAAATAATTTTTTTATTAATTTAATACAATTTTTACCAATTTTTTTAGTATATTTAATAATATATTTACATATCAAGTATATAACATATATATAACATGACTATATAATTACATTATATGCTATTTGACTCTTAACTATTATTTTTGTAAGTCAAATAATTTTTCACAAGGCTTGTTATGCTTCAGGGCTTAAACGTCAAGTTCCCAATAATTATCAAACGATCTCGATAAAAATATGTTTTATTGAAATTAAATGTTATATATTTTTTATTTTGAGAAATTGACCCTTCTAAGACTTATTGTTTAATCTTTGTGACCTCAATATTAAAATTCGACACAATTCAAATAAAATTTTTTGAAATCCTTAAATCCTACCGAACGCCTTAACTCGTGTCGTTAGTTAAGCAACTAGGATGTCACATCTATAGAGTTAGAGTAAGATTTGTGCACCTACAATTAGAGAGAGATCCATCTTAAAGGTTTTAAGAACAGGGGTGTAACGAACATGAGAGAAAAAAAAATTACTCTCTTCCTATAGGAAATTTTATTACGTTAAAAACTATCTAATGAGAAATTTCTTATTAAATGAGAGGATGGACCTTTTATTAAGTATCAAAGTGAGTAGTCCTACTCATAATGGTCCATCCACATTAAAAGCCTAAATACATTGTCCATATCATTTAAGTGTTATTATCAAATAATAATTCCATAAATGGCATATTAATAATTTTAAAAATATATTCTAAATAATTTATTAATGCTAATTCACATAATTAAATAATTTAACAACCTCTCACTTGGATAACATTAGTTAATTATCAAGCATCTATAAATTATTAAGACTAGAATATCAATTATGGTTAAACAACATAGTAATGAACGGTTTAAGAAATATAAAGCTTCAACATTATAGAAATAATATTTGATTGTGATATATATTACACATATGTTTGTATTTCACATAGAAGAATAATGGACAAGAAAAAACCATAATTAAATAAGACAAATTTACAATATCAAAAAATGGTTCAAGCATCTCAATAATATTATAAGAGATATGATAGTAAAAATGACATCATCTCATACATATCTCATTATAATGATAATAATAAAACAATAACAACAACAATGGTTATACAATTTTAGACTCCCACAAACCCAAAACATTAAAAGACATAACCAATCCATAGTTATATTGTTTTGAGGAATTCTAATAGTTTTGCATTTAGTTATTGAATCTACTAACATTTTCTCTATAATAAGACACTCAATTCGAATACAAAACTTCGAAATTTTCTGTCTAACAAATAGATATTTCATATCAAAATGTTTTCAGTAGGAAGAGTTCTTATTATTTTGATAGAAAAAAAAAAAAATCAGCATTATCATCTGAATACATCATAAGTAGGCTAGATATACTTTCAGTAATTTAAAAGCCATAAATTAAGCTTTTTACCAACATGGCTTGACAAGTAACCTCAAAATAAGCTACTTTTTACATCTATCTTCATAAAATATCAGTGTATATTAAAGCCCCTGAAAGGTTATAATTCCCCCTTTTCCTTTGAGCAATAGCAACCATTGCATATTCATTAATTCTTCAATTTCTATCCTCTGTAAATAATAAAGCCCATTGTCTATCATCAAATTTTTGTTTCCCTCCTGGTACTGAAGGGTACGAACAATTTAATTTTAACTGCTGACCGCCCCGAGCCAAGAAAAGCTCCTTATATATGTTTAACTCTTACAAGATATTGAAAGACGACTAGAAAGATAATCCACTCATAATACACTTCGAAAAGATAAACTTTCTTTCCTTTGGAAATTACACGTCATGCCTTGAATTCATCAAATCTCCACAACCTCTCAGGTACACAATCATGGTCCATAAAGCTCACCTAATAATATCAAATTCTGAGAAAATTTCAAAATATAAATTTTATCATCACCTTAGGGTAGTGGGTTGGTATACCCACTTTAAGTAATTGGTCGCAGTCGCTCTTTGATATTTGGCAGTTCCGGCTATTTAAACATATCTTTACTAATAACTTTTATGTGTAGTTTTTTTTTTCTTTATTTTTTTCTCCTTTTAGAATAATTAATATTTCATATAAATAGTATCGTTTTAGAATATTTGTCAGTATGGATTTAAGAGAAATTAGACTTTGTACAAGTGATTAAGCTTGCAAAAGAGAGCATAATAAAAAGGCACTAGGATATTATTTAGCACGACCACTCCAATATTTGAGTTAGTCAAGTATTTGGAGAGTATAAATACTCAAGAGCAATATGTAAGCTCAAGTACTCAAAATATCGAGTAGTTTACCATTGGATGAAAGTATTGTATTTATAAAAAAATGAAGTCACAGTTAAAAAGGAATTAGTGAGCAAAGCTATATCCGCAAGTAATCGAGAGTGAGGTCATAATATTTAACTTAGTTCGCAAGAATAGAAGTTAGTTGTTTGACTTAGTTCTTCAGTTTTATCTAAAGTTTTCTAATAGTTAGAGGCCATTTTAGCTAAGTAAGTCCCCTGATAGGCTTAGACCAAGGTAGGTAATGAATGAGAAGTCCAAGTTCTATGAGGTGCAAACTATGTTGAAAGCTTTATCAGGTTAGTATAGGCTTCAGGAGCCAATATCTAAAAAGTCTTATCAACACTTACCTTTTCAGTTTCATGGTTGTTGTGAAGGCAAGGAGAAGAGAAAAATGGGTTTCTTAAGCATGCACTCTGCTCTCATTGCCCCACCCTCGAACAATCTAGGGCATTTATTATATTTTTTTTATTTTGATAAGATCACATCTTCTCTAAGTTTAGCATATGCGTTGGGAATATATAACAAAGAATAAAAAAACCCGATATGTCAAGAGAGTACTTTCCAAACGAATGCAACTGAAAGAGAGAGAAGAGCAAATGTTGTTTTGCAAAAGTTTCTATATCTACATTATGATTATTTTATTGTATGATTTATTCTATAATTTATCTTATTTTTATAGTATATATCCAAATTACCTAACATAGAGTAAAGAAGTTGTATATTTGTCATCCATTTTCGTCTTATTATTTATTTCTCTTCTAATTAGTAATTAACAGTTCATTATTACAAAAAGAAGAAGAAGAAGATAAAGATGATGATGATGATAATGGTCAAATTATAAGAGAAAAACAATGAAAAAATGAAATCTCATAATAAATACATTATTGGTGATCACTAATTGCCTCAACATATATTCAAAAGAGTAGCTGAGGTTAAAGTTTCTATAAAAAGAAAGGAATTAGAGATTAATGAGAGTTTTTAGAGGCTCTACACTCAAAGGGTTAAGGTTTTAGAGAAAATTGCAGCTATGTGTTTAAGAAATAAGCTAGTGTTATGAGTGAATTTATAGAGGTTTAGTGCAATAAAGTAAGGTTTGAAAGCCAAATTACACTTTCACCCTTCTATTTAAAATGCTTTTTCTCTTCTAATTTTCTAGGTATTTTATACTATTATGAAACCGTTAATTAATCTTGATGTAACAAAGCGCTTATGAAGTACTAAGATGACCCGGTTATAATATATTAGGTAGGAAAAAGGAAAATAAATATATGTAAAATTATTAAAAATAAAAAAAATTAAGGAAAAAAAGAAAAACAACTTAAAAATAAAACCATAAAAAATGAATAATGAAAAAATATTTATAAAAACCAAATAATATAATTATGTAAAATATATGTAGAATAATTTAATTAATTAAAAATGTAAAAAATATTTCAAAAAATTGAGGAAAAGAAGCAATAATATAAAAGTTTAGATCAACCACAAAAACATTAGGTGGGTCTCAACATACTAAGTAGTTGTGAGTGGCTATCATGGCTTGGGGTGCCGCGTGATCCACCACCCTACCTCTCTAGCCTTAGGAAGCTATTGCTGTTCTTTTTCAAAAAAGATAAAGAAGAGTTAAATGATATCCGATTAGATCACACGGTTCGATTGCAAATCGATCTGATTTCTTTACTTAAAAAAAATATTTATTTACTTATTTATCGGAACCACGTGAATGGAGATGAATATGAGAGAGAGAGAGAGAGAGAGAGAGAGAGAGAAGGAGGGTGGGGAGGGGGGAGGCCAACAAAAAGATAGTGGCAACATGGGACGACGTTGGATGTGGAGATAAAATAAATCAGAGAGAAAGAGAGAGATAGAAGGGGGGTGGGGAGGAGGGAGGCCAACAAAAAGATAATGGCAACATGTGACGACGTTGGATGCGGAGATAAAATAAATCCAAGAAACTTTGAGAAGAGGGGTGGAAAATTTCGAGGACCTCTCACGTTAGGGGGCGAGGTACGCCTATGCCAGGCTGACTTGGAGAAGCCCAATCCTTTATTTCCTTACCTCTAAAATGATAGCGTGACAAACACTCAACTACCCTTGAATGCTCTGTTGCCATGAAAAGGTCCGTCTTTTTTCTCTTTCCGTTGTCTCTCTTTACTTTCCTCTTTAGGTTTGGATCTATTGCAATATTATCAATCAAAATTGGAAAAGAATTAGAGCTCTGAATTATTCACTTTTAGCTCTCTCTTTTGATTTTCTTCTTATAGGTATTGGTTTTGTTTATTGAGATGGACGACTAACCTAACGTATTTGCTGTGTTTGCGAGATGAACAATGGTGAAGATGGATCAAAGAAAGAAAAAGGGCGTAAAGAGTGGAAAAATGGTTCTGGGTTTCGGGTATCAGAGAGACTCTTAAAGCGCTTTTCTTGGGTAAAAGGATTGATTCTCTCTTCTGATTCATTATTTCTTTTTATATTTTTTTTTCTTATAGATTTGTTTGGTATAATTTCTTGCTAATATCGTTGTACTGTTAATTATTGGTAACTAATTCCAAACTGATTTCTGTATACTTGTAACATAACAATATGTCTTCAACTTCAAGTGTGATTTATTCTTATGTTCCCTTTATTTGGGTCATTGGGTGCATGGAGGTACTTTTGGTCCTTCAATTTATAAGTTGGCCCATTTAGGCTATGATGTTTCATTTAAAGGAGGAGGAGGAGGAGCAGAAATGTCAGTGTATCATTTCTTGGTGTTTTCTTTCTCTTCTTTCTCTTGGGGATTGAATTTATCTTATGATTAAACTCATCAACTTTTTTTTTTTATATATATTTGTTTTATCCTTTTTTCTTGAAGGAATGACTGCATATGACCTTAAGAGAGTTGTGTAGCCTTGCTAGGTCCTTACTAGGATTGTATATGGTCACCCATAGCAGCTAATGGATCATATGATCAATGTTTTTGAAGTGGGTTGCAACCCATTATTTTATAGGAGGTGGTTAGTGACCACTTATCAAGAGTCATATGACCCTTTTAAGGTTATAGGTGACCATCTTATCGGCTAATTATACTGACTAAACTAGCAGTGTGAGTTGGGGTTAATTGAAATATAGATGACTAAACCTTTAATAGGATATATAATTAAAAAAATTGAAATTTCAAGTATATAATTGTAAAAAGTAATAGAATTAAGGTGTAAATTGTGATATTAATACAATATTCCTTAATAGGAGATTATATTTTATGTCAAGATTAATTGTTTGATATATATATCTATATATACATACAAACTTAACATGTACTAGTTTGACCCAATTGATAGCACCATAGATAGGATGTTTAGGATGGCTCAGTCGTGCTAATGAAAGGAAAGAATAGAAGAAGCATCTGACTCTTTAATGCATACTCTACTTGTCTCGAAGGGATATAACTCAGTTGCTAGAGCTCTACTCTTGCATGCATTAGCTTGATTTATCGATGTATAAATATCAAATTTAGATCCTCTATAGTTATTTTCTCAAATTTTTTTTAAAATTATTCCTTTAAGATATAGTTATGTGTAATCAATAGTTGATATTATCATAAGAAAAAAGAGTACATCATGATAAAATTACATAATATTTCAAAAATCGAAACAATCAAAATCATTAAATTTCTAACTTTAGTTAAAATACTTTATAGGATCCATTTCCAATCCATAAATATTATTTGAACTAATGCAACAAGCGCATGGAAGTATTATTGGTCCTTCAATTTATAAGTTAGCCCATTTAAAATATAGGCTTTGGTGTTTCATGTAAAGGAAGAGGAGGAAAAGGAGAAATGTCATGGTGTATCCTTTACTTAGTGTTTTATTTCTCTTGGTGATTGAATTTATCCATGATTAATATTTATTATTTTATTTAATTAGATTTATAAACAATTTAAGAATAAATACATAACAGATATTAAATAATTAAATTAAACTTGATTCATTTTCTTTCTCAACCTACTTGGTTATAGTAGCAATTGAAAGTGACAATGGGCAGTAATGATGGTGGTGATTGGTGGTGCGACGATGGTGGTGATAATGGCAACAGCAGCGGTAGTAGTAATGGTTAGTAGTTGCATTTGCGATAATGGTGGTAGTCAGTAATAGTATTGGCAGTGGCAGTGGCAGTGGCAGTCACAGTCGCAGTAGTAGTGGTGGAGGCGAGAATAGTTATGGTAACAACGATGGTGATAATCGATGGTGACAGCACTTATGGTGGCGACGATGACAATGGTCATGGTTAGTGATGGCCATAACAGTGGTGATGATGATAGAGGAGATGATTGTAGCGATAGCGATGACAATGGCGATAGGGATAGCAATGGCGATGGCGATGGCGATGGCGATGGCGATGATAGTGATGATAGTAATGGTGGTTGACGATCAATGGTAGCAGTGGCAATAGTGATAGGTGGTGCTGACAAAGACGGTGATGATCATTAATTGAGATGATGCCATTTTTGAGGAAAATATTGAAGAAAACTAGAAGGAAAGGGCTTACAATGGAACAAGAGTAGCTGACGTTACGTTGCCCGGAGAATGTGACTCATCAACAAATACAACATGACTTGACACTTTACTTGATATGACGCACAGGTTGATGTCAAGGCCCACCTGCCATTAATCCTAAGCTACTCAGTAAGATTAGATAAAAGTATATGAAAAATGGACTTGGAGAGGGTTGGCTCTCAAGAACAGAATGTTTAGTTTTAAAAATGTAAATTATTTCCGACTTATAAGAAAAATGGACTATTTATAATAAGTCCCTATGGCAACATTACAAATAAAGAAATTACAAGAAAGTATATACAAAAAGAGGATTTCTAATACATACGAAAAGGGTAAAAAGGACAGTTAACCAAAAATGGAAAAGTAGTTAAATGTCAGACAAGATAGATAGCTGGCAGTGAAACATTGGTCTTGTATGAATATTCTCTGAGCACAGTAGGCAGGAAACGTTGAAATGTGGCAGCACTAAAGGGGCTGGGATGAGAGAGAGAGAGAAGGTGGCATGCTAAAAGAAAACTATTCAATCGTTTAAGTGAGTCTCTCATTACTCGGTAAGAACTTCTCGACAGTACTTAGTCGGATAACTTGGCACAGGGTCTTCAACAAGGGAATGGCCAACATCATCACTACTAGGTGTACAAATCAACGTATGACAATTCGGGAAGTTCAAGGAGTTCAACCACATTTCTTCGGCATAAACTTTCTCATCATCAATAGGTTACTAAGAGAGAATTTGCTGGGTGAGGGATTGGAATCCTTAAAGCTATGTACGAGTAACGGGACCGTTGGTCAACAGTTCATCATGATGCCTCTTTTGAATGCTTAGGTGCTTATTTACTTAGACTCCTGGCTTTTTTTTTTTTATTTTTTTTTTCTATTGTACTAATGTTAACATGAGAAACGTGTACATGAGTATGAATACAAATGAGATACTTGAAAATGAAAGTAGACTTGTTAATCTTTATCATTCTATTGATACTAGTGTTGGGTTCACTTAAGGTTTGAACAACATTAGCTACAATTGACTAGGAAAAGGAAAAAAAAAATAGAGAGAGAGAGAGAGAGAGAATGACATAGGAAAAGAAAGACATTTCAAACAACAACAATCTATATTGCCAACTATTAGATACTTATGCATATAAAGTGATTGATGAATGGAGTAACTTGAGTTTATGCTTACATAGAGAGATAAGCTTGGAAGAGATGTTACAATTAAATACATCATCAGTTATGTTCAACCACATTATTGCAAAATCAAGTGAGTTAAGTTTATATTTTCACATAAATGTTCCTAAGGATATATGCCTTATTGTAGGACCTCAAATTTTATCTTCCCTATTATGTGCATGAGGATGATTCATTAGTAACAAGTGAAAAATTCTGTATTTATGGTAAATATTCAATCTTCCCTATTCGATAGGTTACGTATATTCTATTATAAATAAAGTCTTATATGGAAGCATATAAAATTCTTTATAGTTAGCATAAATTAAATGATTTCTTTTTAATGACTTTGAATGTAGTATGAATAGGTTTCACATTTTTTTTTTCCAAACTGTACACACCAACTTCATAATTGATTCATCATGTCATGATCTAAACTATATTATGTTTCTTTTAAGAATAAAGTTCTACGGTCTTGATGAATGTAAGGAGTTTTTCTAATGTATATTGGTTCTATACTAATTGTTAGCTGCCTAACAGATTGTATGTTATGTGAAAATGAGTCATTTGAATTAATAAAACTCTTTTCTAGTTAATTGGTTAAGTGTGTCATTATGTTTTTCACCTTCTCTAAAGTGGTTTTGTTTATTTACCAAATTTTCTCATGTAGAGATGGATAAAAGTTGGATTTACCAATCAAGATGCAGTAAAAAGTACGTACTTAGATTGAATAGCTATTTAAGAAGAATTTTTGCTAGTAATGGTGTCGATGGAAAGATTAGATGTCTATGTAAAAAGTGTAGGAATGGTAAGTGGGAAAAGTTGGAGGATACAAAGTATATTTAATTTGTGATGGTTTGATGAGGGGTTTTGAAGAATGGGTCTTGCATGAGGAGAGCTCAATATTTGTTGCACCTACAACTCGTGGTGAATTAATATTCTGATGATGATAGAACCACTGGTAAAGATATACATACAATGCTACAGGAAGTATTTGGGGTCCATGATGTGGCCATTGACAAAGATACAACAGATGTTAGGAGAGAAAGTGAACCCAATGAAGAAGCTTAGACATTTTACAAATTATTGAAAGATGTTGAGCAAGAATTGTATCCAGGATGCACAAAGTTCTCAAAGATCTCTTTCATTGTATGGGTGTTTCATTTGAAGTGTTTGAACAAATGAAGTGACAAATCAGTATCTAATTTACTTAAGTTGTTGAAGGAGGTTCTTCCAGTTGGTGAAAAATTGCCAAAGTCATATTATGAGGCTAAAAAACTAGTTGGTGATTTAGGACTTAATTATCATAAAATTCATGCATGCCCCAATAATTGCAAGTTATACTAGAAAGAGTATGAGCATGATACGGAATGTCATGTTTGTAGATTATTAAGGTTTGTAAGGGACGAAAACAAATCCGATGAGGAATGAAATTCACCTCAAAAGGTTAAACAAATTCCAGCAAAGGTCTTATGGCACTTTCCTTTGATCCTAAGATTACAGAGGTTATTTATGTCATCAAAAACAACATTGTTCATGCGGTGGCATAAGGATGAATGTACAAAGGATGGTTATATGAGACACTTAGCCAATTCACCAGCATAGCAAACATTTGATTATCAAAATAGTCAATTTGCTAAGGATCTATGGAATGTTAGGCTTGGATTGGCATGCGATGGATTCAATTCCTTCAAGTCTTGAAGCCTTTCATATAGCACATGGCCCGTGATTTTAATACCTTATAATCTATCTCCTTGGATGTGCATGAAATAACAATTTTTTATGCTATCATTGCTTATACCGGATCTTACTACCCTAGGAAACAATATAGATGTTTATTTACTACCATTGATTGAGGAGTTAAAAGAGTTATGGCATAATGGGATTCACACTTATGATGCTTCCACACAACAAAATTTTCAAATGCATGCTGCATTATTTTGGACAATTAGTGACTTTCCAGCTTATGCTAACTTGACAGGTTAGAGTACTAAGGGTAAATTAGCTTGTCCTTCATATCACAAGTATACACATTCAAGGTGGTTAAGACATAGTGGCAAACATTGCTATATGGGCCATCGACGCTTTCTAAATAAAGACTCTGCTTTTCAAAGAGATAAACGATCATTTGATGGTACTAAAAAGTATGAAGAGATCCCACTATGATTAACTGGAGATATGGTGTTAGATGAGCTAAGTAGTTTTGAATACACATTTGGCAAGTTGGTCACCAATAATCCAAAGCTACCGTTTAGTTGGAAGAAACAAAGCATATTTTTTGAGTTACCATATTGGAAGAATAATCTTATTCGACATAATTTAGATGTAATGCAGATTGAGAAAAATGTATGTGATAATGTCATAAGGACTTTGTTAAATCTTGAGGGGAAATCCAAAAATCATATAAAAGCATGTTGTGATTTGCATGATTTGGGGATTAGACTTGAGCTTCATCCTTATGAGGATGATTCTGGTCTAGTTTACTTACCTCCTGCACACTTCTCAATGGGTAGTGTTGAGAAATACTTGTTTTGTTCCCTTTTACGAAATATAAAAGTTCCAAATGGCTATGTTGCAAACATCTCACAATGTGTAAGTTTGCAACCACCTAAACTTTCGGGTCATAAAAGTCATTATAATCACATTTTGATGCAACAGTTGCTTCTATTGGCATTACGCTTGGTTTTACCAAGGCAAGTTCAAGCAACTCTTATTGGATTATGTATTTTTTTCAAAGATTTGTGTGGTAAAGTTCTCCACACTCGGCATTTAATTCATTTGGAAGGACAAATTACAAAAACACTTTGTCAAATGGAAAAAAATTTTCCTCTATCATTATTTGACATTATGATACATCTACCAATATATTTAGCTTACGAAGCTATGATTGCCAAACCTATCCAATATTGTTGGATGTATCCTATTAAGAGGTATTTGTCCACATTAAAGTCATATGTACGTAATCGATGTCACATAGAGGGTTCCATTGTAGAAGGCTAATTGGCAAAAGAATATATGACATTTTGCTCAAGATATTTAGAAGATGTGGAATGCAAATTCAATCAAATTTCAAGAAACTATTATGTAAGTACATTTACCACAACAGAGTTGCCTATACTTAGAATGCCTAGCCATCTATTCTTGAAGGAGAGCATTGTAACCTTTGCTAATGAAACATTGAAGAAAGCTCATCAGTATGCGTTATTAAATTGTGATGAGTTGGACCCTTTCATCAGGTAATGCTTCGAAAGCATGGTATGTAGATTTTTGCACTAATATAGATGTAATTGTGTTTAATGTATTATATATCACATGTAGGGAGCATCATTCCTTAATTCGAGGTGAAAATCCTCGTGTTCAAAGACGAGATGTAGAGCGAATACATACAGATACATATGCATCATGGTTTGAAAGCCAAGTGAGTATTCTATCATAAATTTAAGTCATTTTAAAGTATGTAATATAATATGAAATATGTTTTTACCCATGTAGGTTCAAGATTGTCATTTTGCAGAGCAAAGAAATATTTCTGAAGAACCTAAAGCATTGGCTGGAGGTCCTCATATAGTAGGAAAAAGATATAAAGGATTTATTATCAATGGATTTAGGTTTTAAATAAGAAAGCTTGAGAAAAAGAGAAAGACACAAAATAGTGGGGTTTTTGTTACGGCAAAAACAACTAGTTTTTCTAGGGCTAATGATAATAATCCTATTGTTGGAGATGTCCCTTACTATGAGATCCTAAAAGATATTATTAAGCTTTCTTATTTTGGAAATAGGAAAGTTGTCTTATTTGATTGTGATTGGGTAGCTCAAGCAAAAATAAAATGTGATGTTCATGGTTTTACACTTGTTAATTTTTCATGGCCAAGAAATAATGAGCCGTATATATTGCCATCATAAGCACATCAGTCATTTTATGTGAAAAATCCTAAAGATAAGGGATGGCATGTTGTTGTCAAAACAATTGCTAAGGACTCTTTTGATATAGGTGTAGATCTTATAGTTGATGTGGATTCATACTTGCATAATGAGATCCATAGTAACCAATTTCAAGAGATTAAGGAAGTAAGTTGGGTTAGAACGGATATATAGGGAACCATATTAGAAGCAAATCTAACTTTAAGAGTTCATGGTGATATTACATATACAGATGATATGGGTGAGAGTTGACCACTATTAAGAAAAGCATGTGAGTTTTTTTATATGTTTTGTTCTTGAATTAATTATCATCATGTTTTATGTCTTATTTAGTATTTTATGTTCTATGTTTTAATGCTATATTAGTTAGATCCTTATTTCTTTCTTTTATATTATTATAACTAATATGTAGATCTGAACAATGAGGACAAAAATAAGAAATTAACTACTGGCATGCAAAGCTCTAATCAAGGTGAAAATCCACAATCAAGATCCAACAACATAAATCAAACAACATAAGGCTGTATCAAGTTATAATTGGTTATATATATTCTACAACTTTGAATATAGTTGATATTATTTAATCATATTATGCCTTCAATCTAGCTAATTTTCTCAATTTATTTAGCTTATCACAAGGACAAGATCAAAGAGGAATGGAATAAATGACGAATTTACAAACCCAACCTAAGACATTAGTTTTAAGGTAACATTTTGCTTTAGGAATAATAAATGTCATTGAATTTGGTTCAATGGTAGAGATAACATGTTTGATGCCATCTTTTGGTTTACTTATGAGTAATTTTTTTTCCTATTTCTTCATATGTAGCAATTTTCCAAGAGACCAAGAACATGGAGACATTTGTCAATAGAGAACTATCCTACTTAATCTGTTCAAGAAGAAAGAGCAACAATCTCATCAAATCCAAGCAATCATAGTCAATCAACTTAACAAGGTGAACCAAATTCGTCAAATCAAGCTAGTTCTACACCCTTACCTCTATCGAGTCATAGATTTCCAATACGTAAGTAATCTTATATGATTTATTAATTTATAATTGGGGCTATTTCTTCTCCATTTTATAAATATTTTTATATTTACATTTTCTTTGAAAAATTGTTTTTACATTTTAGATGGCAAGACATTGAAGGAAGGGGTTCGTAGTCCTACTTATATGGCAAAAATTTAGGGCCAATGAGGAGACAAATGGATTAGTGGACGACTAAATGATCATGGATAGCCCAATGATGACTCAAGTGCAAATGGATTAGCTCAATTTTTAGGAACTTTAGCAAGAGAAATTCCTTTTAAGTATATTGGTTGGAGACATGTTCCTAAAGATTTGAAAATGAAAATGCTAAAGACAGTAAAGGTAAGTGATATAATAGCCAAGACAAATTGTTTAGCGATAAACCTTGGCTATGATTCATTTTTATTGTTTTGTTGCAATTAAAGTCTGACATCTCAAGTAAAGGAGAAAAATATATTTTGGATTCTATTAGTAAAAAGTGGAGGGCTTGGAAGTATTCTTTGAAAGCTAACTATTTTGATCCAAACATACCTCTTGATGAGTTGTTGAAACTGCCTATTGATGAATGAGTGACTGAAGGACAATGGAAACATCTTATTAATTATTAGTTGAAAGGAGAGAAAGTGGTACTAAATCTTATGACTTCAATTATGTAATTATTGTTTGTCATATGGGTCAACTAACAAAATTTTTCCTTTCAATTGTAGGAAGTAAGTAATTGAAACAAGAAGAATCAAGCATTACAAAAGATGATCCATTGTAAAGGAAAAAAACCTTTTGCGGTAATCAAGGAAAAAGAGGTAGGCATTAGTGTATTGCAATTCAATTGTAAGAAGTATGTTACTATCTCTTCTTTAGTAGTAGTAATTTTAGATAGTAGCCTATAATTAGTTTAGGTTATTAATTGGGAATTGACAAAAAGAAGAAGAACTAGGTTTGATATTATCTATTACCAAATATGTCTAAAAATATTGTCTTTCTAGATTAATTATTTATTTTATGAAGTAGTAGATTCATAAAATGTTGAAGCATTTTTTTGGATCTTATAATAAATTATCTAATTACTCATTAGCATTTTCCTTATTTCATTATATTTTGGTTATGTTATATTATCCTTCTTCATGATATATTTTGGTTCTGTTATTTCCAAAAGTCCTAAAACATATAGTTTTCTTCTTAAATAATGATGAATTAAGCTCCTTTAAACTTTCTACAGTAGGATATCTTGAACCATAGTTAAATGGAAAAGAATAAAATATATAACCTTAAGTTAAACTTTTAAGAGGAAAATAATTTTATTTTTAAGGTTCTTACGTGAGTTCGAGATGAAATGCATGGTAGCAATTAAGCTAGATATAAAATTATTTTTAATAGGTAAATCTAGTCCTAATCAAGTTACATTAAGCCAATTAATCGAACCGTTGTCAAGATCCAATGAATTCTTGAGGTACATATACTTATTTGATTGATAATAGGTAAACCTAGTCCTAATTAAGTTTAGATATAAAATTATTACAATTCATTGTCATTTCTCATTCAATCTTTATTGAAACTTTTTTCATACAATTTATCTTTGCAATTTGGCTAATACGATTTAGCTATAACTTCCATTCATTCTTATATTTAAAGCATTTTCTCTTACAATTTCCATTTATAAGAAGAAAAGTTGGGTTATCCTCCATTGTGAGTGAGCTATATAAAAGCTGATGGAACTCTAGTAAATGCAGTAGCAGTTGAAGTCATCGTAAGTCATTAATTGTTTAATATGTAAATTAACATTTCTTTAATTCTAAGTCACATGTATTTACTTATAAGAATTTATGAAGGAATTAATGTCGAATGAATTGGAGAACGATAATTCAAAAAATAATGAAAAGACCATTAAGAACGATATCTTCTCTAAAGTGATGGGAAAAAAAAAATCTGGGCATATTCATATGTATGGCTTAAGTGTCTCTCCTACTGACACTTGCTATAAGATGGCAATTAAATATAAGTAAAAAATTGATGAAATGAAATAAGAAATGCGTGAGGTGAAGTCTCTTTTAAAACAACTTTTGAACTAAGATAGTAACTCATCTTAGCCTTCAAATAGTCCTTTGATCCCATCGTTTATGTCAAGTTCAGATGATGTGCCATCCATGCCAAGTGTTCATCATAGACCTTCGACATTTGGTTTGAAGCATAGGCCTTTAGTAGAAAATGTTGAGCATATACCCCCAACACCAAATTCTATGCGTCGACTAGTACAATTATGTTTACTTAATCCGTTAATACATTTTTCTAATATTTGTTATCCATGTATTCAAATCAAATCAATATACACTTGGCTAAAGTATGTTTGGTTGGGGAGAATAATGTAAACAAGAGGAATGATGGAAGCTATCAGTATGGATATCGTTACTACTAAATCAAAAAGAGAACAACTTGCATACTAGTATGTAATAAACATATATAGTTGTGGAAGATTGAAGAGGGATGTTGGGGATGTGATCTAGTAATTAATCTTAAGTAATAAAGAGGAGGTAGCTTGGTTTGACAAGACGATGTTTGTAGATATTATGAATTTAATGTGGAGCAAAGCTTTATTTAGAAGATTTTACATATGATTGAATTGGATAATATCTCTTTTTCCTGAAATTGCTACTTTAATGCAGTAAAATTTGATGATCGATGTTTTAGTTGCTTACTATAAGTGACCCCCCATGTTAGATTTGTGAATAGAACAATAAAAGTTGTTATTTCTTTATGTTCCTATTGATTAGACAAATGCACTAGTTTCTTTTCTTTAGAAATCATTATCCTTATTGCATTTTTGCAATCTTGATCATTAAATATAAAATATTTGGTTTTCTATGTATAGTAGGAATCATTATTACATTGTATTTATGCATTTTTTTTTCTTCGTAAGAGGGGAGTTTTGCTATTTTGAAAAGTATATTTACTGGAGAAAAAATTGCAAAAGGGATAGTCTAAAAAATTGATCCATCATGGCAAGTAGGAGGACAAGCATTAAGTCCTGGTTGGTGTGAAGTTCGTATTCGTATTTGTATAAAAAATAATGAATGTCTTCTTAGACCATACAATTAGATAAAGACCATTTGAGATTCTATTAGCATTCTAGTTGCTTGGCTAATACCTTATGTAAGTAACTCCTTTTTTTTTTTTTAATACTTGTTTTGGTCAAATGTAAAATTGGTAATATAACATGGTTTTAACAATAATATATGTACTTACTTTCTATTTATAGGTTGAGGAAGATGATGATATTTGAAAGATAGTCATCTAAAGGATAAATGAAGATTGAAGATTTTTGAGCAATTGTTTTTTGGTATATGTCTTTATGATGACAAAATGAAATGTTTAAGATTTTTGAAATTGTACAAAAACAAATATTTCAGAGTACTTTGTATTAACAATGTGATATTTTGAGTACTTTGTCTTGATAATATGATATTTTGAGGACATCAATAGATGATATTCTACTTGTAACTCAATATTGTGGGATTGTCTTTCACTTAATTTAGTTGGTTTGGTTTATAATAGGGTCTTTTGGTTCATAACAATCTTATGTAACTTTAACATTAAAATTTGGCAAAAAATGAGAATATCTTTTAAAGAAAAAGGAACATTTATAGGGCGGTTGATTGCACCTTAATAAGGATGGTTATAACAAACAAACAAGTTTTTTAAGGTGGTTAGAACTACCTTAATAGACATTTTATAGGGTAGTGAAGATTGCTATGACACTTGTAAGGCCGGCTACATGTGTCCAAATAACTGTGTTGGTAAGTATATTTTATAAGGTTTTAAGGGCGATCCTAAGCCCCCTAACAATATTATATAGGGGCATTAATTTATCAGGGCGGTTTTAGCCACTCTTAAATCCTGTAGCAGCTTATAGTGAGATAGTAGACTTGAAAACCTTGGAGTTGCAACCAAAGTTGTCTTTTGTAGAGTGATTCATAAAGATTGTAACACTAAAGTCTGAGAATTAAGAAAAATGTTGATACCTTATGTTATGGTGTAGTAGTTAGGTTACTCAGAAAGAGAAGCAACTTAAGAGCTAAAAGAAGAAATAAGAAAGAAGTATGTAGAGTTGTTTTAGGAGTAAGGTATATAAACTTTTAACTTTTGAGGACAAAAGTTATTATAGGGGGACCAAAGTTGTAAAACTCAAATAATGGAAAAATAAAGGATAAAAATAAAAGAAAATAATTAAATAAGTGGTATTTTATGTTAAGGGCATGAGTGGTATTATAAAATTTAAGCGAAGGCATTTTGGGGTATGAAAAAGTCTTGACAAACCCTAACATAAAAGCATCATGTTGAGTGTCAGAAACCCTTTTTGCTACACTCAAACACACATGTAGCCTTTATGCTTTAGGGTTTTTGCATGAAACTTGATGTTAGGGAAGAATTCAATGGGATTCAACAAGATCTAACTACAAGAGGAATTAAGGTAAGCCGTTGGATTTCTTTCCTAATAAGTTTTTGATCAAGTTCCAACAAAAATTGGTTTTTCTCTATAGGGAACCGTGAAAAACAAATTTAGAGTAGTTTATTGAGAAGTCATATGATAGTTTCTAGGTGGTGGAAGTGAGGATATCGGATTACAAAGGTAAGGTCATTGCCTGGACTCTATTGTGCTTTGTTTCTTTGATGTGTGTTTTGATTTTCATAGAGAGATGGGTTGATATTTGATTGTACAATAATGTTTAAAGGATGTTTTGAGAGTTATAAGGTTATGTTGATGTTGGAAAACACAAAGGAAGGGCAGTTTTCGAGTTTAGGTAGAAGTGGGTTAGAGATGCAAGGGTATAGTATCGATGCAGCCTATAGAATTTTGCAAGCCTAGCATCTGAATGCTACCCCATCAACATCTGGACACTAAGGAGAAGACTTCTCCCTGATTCATGGCATTAGGATGCTACGTGATGTAGCATCCGAATGCCATGACCCTTATTACGTATAATGACATTTCCTTTGGTTTTAAGATTTTTTTGGGGCATGATTTTCCATCCTAAATCCTTTTTAAACTATTTCTAAACATGAATCATTACTTAGAATGTTTCACAAACCAATTAAACCTCCTAGTATCTTAGCATCTTCAAGTGACTCAAGTTACTTTTGAGAGTTGGTTGAGTGGTTAAGTTTAAGAGTGTTGTTAGATGAACCTAGAAACTCAGTAAGGTGTGTTATTCTCTTATGAACAAGTTGTAAGGGATGTGTTTCAAAATTTGAGCAAACAATATAGTTAAGTATGAGGTATTGCATACTGCTTGTGTGTATGTAAGACTAGTACTTGTTAAACGGATTTAATAAATGTTTGGCTTTAAATAAACATGTTGCGTGTTTTTGGCTTAGCCTAAGGGATTGGGAGGATCAGTGACCTTAGGGTGGCATCCCAATGATCTTAGTGCAATGTTTTCTTGATTTGCGTCTCACTTTGAATGATCTAGGTAGATCAAGTGATCCTTAGTTCCTAGTGCATTAGGGAAGACCCAATACCAATATATATATATCATGTACTAGAGTCACGAGTTACTTTAAGTTTTAGGACACTAGAACTGTATTGCTTGATAGACTTAATAAGATAAGAAACTATGGTTGTTGCATATAGTTATTTTGAACTAGTTAATTTGTGTGGTTGTGCATTTATTGTATGATACATTCTATTGGGCTTTGCTCACCCATTTAGGGATTCTATGTTTTTTTTTTTTTAGATGCAGGAAGAGGTTACAAGGACTACGAGGATTATTATAGTGAGTATGATTATTATAGTGATGTAATTGATTATCACGACTATTACTTTGATGATGGGAACGGATTTGTGTAGTTTGAGTAGGTTTATAAACAATGTTGAAATAAGTTGTCAGACAATGTTTATACTTTTATTTTATATTTTGGGTCTTGAGAAGTTACTTAAGGCTTCTCTTATTAGTATTATTGATAACTTATTGTTTGTTAAGTTCTATGGTATGAGATGTTGAGTTTTAGTATTTTTGGTTCCTTAAGACAAATGTTATCGAATTATGAACTTTAACTTTATTTTCATTGATTAAAATAATTCAGGTGCTAATCTTTCTATAATTGTGTTGTATTGAGGATGTTAAAGATATCCATGAAATTTTGAGGTGGATATATATTATAGGTCATTGATGATTGTTGAATACGTAGAGACACTAGTAAGTTGAATTTACATGCCTGATATGTCAATAGACTATAGAGACACATGGCGGTTGTAATTTCCTAGGTTTTAGGGCATTACAACTTTCAATGGTATCTAAGCTACATATTTTGAATCATAGATAACCTAAGTATGGACCTCAATAGAAGTAAGATGTAAATCAAAGTGTTATAGCATGATTATAATGATAGAGTGGGTAGCATGTGAAGTTATGCTAAGACTTGTGATTAAGGTATTTCTTATATCTTATGTTCTTAGTATTTCCTTCCTGATACACTATGTTGAGAACAAACAAAGGCGACAGTGTTAGGTTAGGTTTAAGATTATAGAAAGCTTGAAGATGAAGATGGAAAGTACACAAATAGTAATGAAAATGAATAAGCAAAACCTACGATCATCTCCAAGGATATGACGCATCACAAAACTGCCAATGACTCATTGCTTAACTTGATGTGACGCACAAGCTAGTCCAATGAAGGTACTCACCACTTAGCCTTATTTGAGGGTTAGGATAAAAGTGGTAGTAAACAAGCAAATAGGGAACAATGTTCACAAAAGAGTAAAATATATTCAACATCAAACGTATCATGATGTGGCTACATTTATAATGGGTATTTTTATTTGAAATATTACGGCATCTTACCTAAAAGAGAAAAGACAAAAATGATATTGTCCAAAAAGTGTAATGTACAAGGAATAATAAAGGGGTACAAATGAAAAATTAAAGAAATCAATAATTAGTGTAGTAGAATCCTTTCACATGGGACTGGATACATGACAATAGGTTACTGGAGACGCTTTTGGTAGAAATAGAAAAATGGTACTGTTAGGATGGAGGTTGCCAAATAGAGATACTGAGCAGACTTAGGGGTCCTTTCGAGAAGACATGGGTATAAATGTGTGTTGGGTTCTCGACATTAATACTGCCAAGCTAGAGGTCAGTATGATCATAGCTAAGTAAACGTGTAAAGGGTTGGACTATCCAAAGCAGTTCATATTTAGGTTAGTTGTACAATTGGTTAGGTGAACCGAGTTGTTGTCTAAGTGCATCTCTAGTTGGTAACTAGAGACTATTGATTGATACAAGAGGGTTTGGCTAGAATAAGGCATCAAGTTAGCAGATTGCAACAACACGAACTCATTAGCTATAGGGTGAATGCCTTCAAGTCCTTAGGCTCAAGCTTGAATCAGAGGTCCGATAGTCTAAGTCCTATTATCCCTACTAAGTTGATTAGGATTTGGGATCAAATTCAGTTGGTCCTCATCTAAGCCTTCCTTAGAACAATAGGGATTGAGTTGGCAATATTGAACACATCAAATACTCCAAAGTCCTTTGGCAACTCTAATTGGTAAGCATTATCATTAATCTTCCAGAGGATCTTGAAGGGTTTGTCAGCTCTGGTAGATAGCTTGCTCTTCCTCTTATTTAGAAATCTTTCCTTAATTAAGTATAGCCACACTTGGTCACCGTGCCAAAGCTGCTTTGTATTTCTTACTTTGCCTTTCTCCTTTAGTTTTCTAGCGGTTTAATCAACGTGCTGGGTGACTCATTGGTATATCTGCTAAATGGATTGAGCTCTGGTCCTCACTTTTAGATCTTCTTAGTCAGTAAGCAGTATCAAGTGTTATTAAAAGGTAGTTTGGGGTTGAAACCATAGATAACCTCAAATAGGGTATGCCTAATGGTGGCATGTACTGTCTTGTTGTAAGAAAAAACATTGCAGTAGGCTAAGTTCTTTTCCACTACAGCTTGGAGTAGTGATCTTACGGTGTGATTGACCACCTCTCTCTAGTTATTAGTTTGGGGATGGTAAGAGGTATTGAACAATAGTTTAGTTCCTATTCGATGCTAAAAAGTTCTTAAAAAATGGCTTAGGAATTTTGAGACTTTTTCAAACACCACACTTCTTGGCACTCTGTGCAAGTGAACCGATTTGAAGCATTGTTAGTTTTGGTGTACGATACAAAATGTGCCATTTTAGTGAACCGATCCACGATAACCATTATAGAATCTTTGCCTCAAGCAATTTGGGGTAATCCGAAGACAAAATCTATAGTTAGGTCAACCCATGGTTTGGTTGGAATAGGCAGAGGCATTTCTTTCCTTTGTTTTGCTTGGCTTTTTGCTTTCTTATGGATGGCCCATCCTTTTATCACATGATGTATGTTACACTTCATTTTATACTAGAAGAACCTATCATTCAATAATTCATGTCTTTCATTCTCTAAAATGCCTAGAGAGTCCTCTACTATGGGCTTCTCTCACAAGCAACTTTCTAATTAAACAAATCGATACACATAATTTGCTACCTTAGAACATATAATCATCCTCCATATGGTACTCATCCACTGCTCTTCCTTCTCTATAGAGCTTATATATAGGGCCAAAATGAGAATTATTTTGATATTTTTTCGTTAATGCTTGCAAACCCCCAACAACTAAGTCTGCAACTCGATGAGGAGAACATGTCTTCTTAATAGAGTATCAACAATCACATTATTCTTGCCTTACTTATATTTGACAATGAAATTAAATCCCTCTAGAAATTTAATCCATCAAACTTAGCATTTGGAAAGCTTTGATTGGCTCCACAAATATCTCAAAGACTTATGATTTGCGTATATGACAAATTCTCTTGGCAAAAGGTAATGTTGCCTATGTGGAGAGCTTCGATTAGGGCTAAAAGTTTTTTATTATACACAGAATAATTTAATTACACTCCTTTGAGCTTCTCACTATGATAAGTGACAAGTTGGCTTTTTGCATCAACACAGCTTCGATGCTGACACCTGACGCATCGCATTTAAGCTTAAACACTTTATCAAAGTCTAGCAAAACTAAAACTAAGGTAGGGTCAACCTTACTTTTATCTAAGCAAAATCCCCCTCATCTTTCTCTCCCTATTGAACTCTACATTCTTGTTTGTTAGCTCAGTCAGAGGCGTTACTATGATACTGAATCCTTAGATAAAGCATTGGTAGAATGATGCCAATTTATAGAAACTCTTCGTTTCAACACATGAGGTTGAGGTTAATCACTCAACAATGGCTCGTACCTTCTCTTCATTAACTCCCAATCCTTTTCCACTAAGCATATACCTAGGAAGGTCACTTCTTCTTAATAGAAACAACATTTGTTTAAGTTCTTGAATAATCTCTCTACTCGAAGGATATCGAAAACAGCTCAAAGATGGTCACTATGCATTTCCAAGTTGGCATTATAAACAAGGATGCCATTAAAGAAGATGTCGACACATTTTCCAATTAGATTTCTCAAAACATGATTCATCAGTCTCATAAAAGTGTTTGAGGTGTTTAATAATCCAAAAGGCATAACCATCCACTCATACAGGCTATATTGGGTCTTAAAAGCAGTTTTCTATTCACCTCCTTGTCTCATCTGAATTTGGTTGTACCTTAACTTCAAGTCGATCTTACTAATCACTATCGTACCACTCAATTCGTTCATTGTATCATCTAACCTTAGAATAGGGTGTCGGTACTTGATTATAATCTTATTGATAGCTTTGCTATCTATACACATATGCTAAGTGCTATCTTTCTTCGACACAAGCAATGTAGGCACAGTACAATAGCTAAGGCTCTCCCTCATATATCCCTTATCTAATGGTTCATTGACTTACTTCTAGAACTTTATAGTTTGCTTGAATTCATTCTATAAGTAGGCTTGTTCGATAGTTCAACGCTAAGTATCAAATCAATGCAATACTCAATTCCTTGAAATGGGGGTAATCTTTTGGGCAACTGTTCGAGAAACAGGTCAAAATTTTCTTCAAGCAACTTCTCAACCTTCTTTAGCAGTTTCACTTGCTCCTTCAATTTCAATAGCCTCCTTACTAATAGGAAAGTCGGTAAGTTAGATTTGATGGCATCTTGGAGTTTGGCTTTACTCAATACCAAAGCCTTCTTTGATCCTAAGGCCAATTTGGCTTGTAATTTACTCACTTAACTTAGGGTCATAGGATTTAAGGTAATTTTCCTACTATCCTTCTCAAATACATAGGTGTTCCTAAATCCATCATGTATAACCTTCTGATTAAAAAGCCAAGGTTTGCCTAGTAATACATGAGACACACACATAAATAGCACGTCACAAAGAATTTCATTAGAATAATTTCTAATAGAGATTGGCAACAACACTTATTGAGTGACATGCAATGTTCATTTCCGATTTAGTTAATGCAACTTATGTAGCTTTAGGTGTGAAATAGTAAGCAAGTTGAGCTTCTTAACTAGGTCGATAGATGTCATGTTAGTGCAACTTCAATTATCCACTTTGAGTGCAGAAACCTAACTATTTACCTTGCAAGCGATGTAGAATAAGTTCTTTCTTTACTTCTCCTCGATAGAGAGTTCTATACTCATCACACGTCGGACAACTTAGGTCAGTTTACCCAAGTCTTCAGCACATACATCTTCCTCAACCAACTCGGTATTAACCTCAATCTCTTCCTCCACTTCCTTTTTCTTTTCTGGTTCCTCATCTGTACTATTTACTTCAATCTTCGAGACATCTCCCTTGATAATCATGATCCCCTAAGCATTTAAAGCACTTAATCTGGCTTGTTTTTCTCTTAGATTCTTGTCCCTTCTCATAAGTCCTCGGTTGCATATCACTATCAACTAGTCGACTCTTCTGTTTAACTCTGACATCTATTCTTCGGCTTAGCTTAGCACTTTGCTAAGCTTAGCTCGACCTATTCTTTCTTTGTCTTTCAACTCGTTGAGCTATTCCATGGTCTTATCTAATGCAATAAACTGTTGAAATTCCATAATATTTCTGATGTTGTTTTTTAATCCTGTAAGAAATTTGGATACTGTTAGGGCTAATGGTAAACTACCTTCATATTCGCTGCAATTGGTAAGTGCTCTAGCTCTCTTCTACTCTTATAGTTCTATTTTCCCTCTATCAAACATTAAAGAGTTAAATATCGAAATAATTACGTCAGACAATACCCCGATATCTCTCATTGTGTTTTGTCTTGCAAGCCTATACTTAGCTATATTGAAGCTTAGCACATCTCACCCTACCGGCAAAATTATACTGACGATCAAAACCGTTAGAATATTCATTAATCATCCAAATACTATCCTCTCTAAATAATGTAGCCCATCCTCGATCGTCAAATTTTTTTCTCCTTTCTCGTACTGAAGGGTAGGAACGATTTAATTTTAACTGCCGACTCCGACCAACAAAGAAATGCTTCTTATAAATGTTTAATTCTTTCTAGATAATGAAAGCCGACTAGAAAGCTAATCCACTTTTCACACACTTCGAAAAGATAAACTTTCTTTTCCTTTGGAAATTACATGTCACGCCTTGAGATCGATGTGCATTTGCTACACCACATACTTTAACTTTAGTAGGAGCATATAAGATTGAAAAGCTAACTAGATGCCCCCATTAAACTTTGAATTCATCAAATCTCCATAATTTCTCCAGTACACAATTATTGTCCATAAAGCTCATTGATTATAACTGATTATTTTATTGATGACTTATTCTATAATTTATCTTATTTTTATCGTATATATCCAGATTAATAGGAGATAGAATATAGAAGTTGTATATTCGACGTCCCTTTTCGACTTATTTTTGTTTATTTATCTTCTAATTAACAATCCATTATTATTATTAGAAGAAGGACGAGGAGAAAAAGAAAATGGAGAAAGGGAAACCTCATAATAAATAAAATACATTATTGGTAACCACGAATTGCCTCAACATATCTTCAAGCTCATATGGGTGTCCAACCACAATATTTTCCCTAGCTAAGATTTTACTTAAATCAAAAGATTTTAGATAATTTAATAAACAGGCAAACCTCCATGTAATCCGAGAATGATTCCAAGAAATAAAGACGAAAGGCTAAAAAGGCACAATGCGTGATTTTCTAAGATTGATAGTGTTTTATACCATGTTTATCGGTTGATACCTAAAAGAGATGTTCAAAGTATCATATCAATATCTAAAGCAACTATCTCTTTTAAGTAACTTTTCATTTTGTAAATGAATACTTAACTAAAGTTACTTATTAATTTTTTTATATATTTTGAGAGTATCATGTTATTATTTTTTTCCATACCAATATATAAAAATATAAATATTGTATCCTACCTTATAGGTATAACTTCTACGTTTTTTTACTTAGAACCTATCCAATAGCACCTTACAACTACCTTATCCCTTATAAATTCTATAGGGTAAAGTTATCTTGTGGAAACTGTATTTTTTGTCCTTTTATCTTCTTTTATAATCTTTTGTTTGACGCAAATCAATATTAAATAATAATTACACAATCGCTAGACCGCCAATAAGATTTTGTATAAGTTGCAACGTATTTTAAATTGATACAATATAAAATATTGGTTAGTAAAGTAGAGAACATCTCTCCAATTGGAAATATTCAGACCTTTGGTTGGGTCATACCAATTTTTTTTTTGTTTTTTTTTATTTTTAAATCACTAAATAAATATTTTGCCAAACCATAATGTTGTTTTACATAGAATATAGAAACTATGAGTGAGTAATTTCAATATGATAAATTGGATAATAAATTAAAAACTGGGATATTTTTAAAACTTTACCAGGCTAGAGTTAGGAAAAGAGAAAGAAAGGGGGGAAAAAAGAAAAAAAAAAAAGAAACCCAAAAAAGAGAGGTTTTTACTAAAAGAAAAAGAAGAAGAAGAGAAAGAGGAAAAATAAGACTAAATAATAGATACAAGCAACGTATAATTGTTTATTATGAGTTGGTTTTTGTTGTTATTTTATTCATAACAAAAAAAAAGTATTGATATTTTTATTTCTTAATATTATTTAACTATTAGTACAATGTGAGTAAATGTATCATAGATCATGTACCCTATATATTTTAAAGAATATGTTCTAGGGTGGAATAGGATATCTTATATTCATACCTATACCATATCCTATAGGAGCAAGTTTATGAAAATTACTACTTGGAACCCACTATATAACGTTCATTGCCCTGTTGAAACCTACTTGGTAGAGTAGGGTTCAGGTGATTACCCTATACAACAAAGTTACCTACTTACCCCTAGCAATAAATAATAGATTGACAAGGAAATTTTTAAGTGATCATGAACGTGTATGATTTTAAATTTGCATAAAAGTTGAAAGTTGTATAAGATATGTGTAGAATGTAGGAATGAGATTAGAGCTGGAAGTGGAAGAGTAGGGGTAACCATGATTTATGCTACTATCGAAATAGAGAGAGAGAGAGAGAGAGAGAGAGAGAATGAGAAATTATGGAAAGTGCCTAATTTACCCATATTATAATATATTTATAGTACTTTTAGTATTGATTTTTTTGTCATATAATTTTGAATTGAAGCTATAAATAATAATTTTGTAGGAAGCAATTTCTTAAAGCCTTTCTAACTTTAATAATATAAATGCTATAAGACAAGATAAAACATATATCACTTCAATTATAATTTGAACTTACAAGAGTATACCATTCTCATAAAATAAAGATAGACATCTTATTTTCAATAATAAGCAAATTAGTATCCTACAGACAAAAATCATGTATCTGGGGTGTAACATACTATACTTGAAGTGACCTATTAAAATCAACAAATCTTGGAAAAGAAAAATGAATTGGAAAAATCTATGAGCTTGTGGACAAACAATGAAATGAAAAACTATACTAGCCTGGAACCGGTGTTGCATTGTGTTGTTGTATATTAGTGTCCATCTGTGATGATTAGTGAATAGAGGGAAAAAAAAACACGGTTTGAGGGTGTTGGATGGACTGGAAAAGCCAGTAAAATGTTGAATATGAGAGGGAACGGCAAAACTAAAGATGATAATATGATTCCATAGACCAATGTATCTATCTATATATATACACACACACAAGAAAGGAACATGAGAAGTGATAAAGGGCATCTTTCCCGATGGATAATGACAACGACAACCCAATTAAAGAGTCAAATGTCAAACATAAGACCGAAAACGCAGTTCAGGTCCGGGGTCCCTCGGGAAAAGAAAAATACGATGCATAATAATATTTTACGATGAGGCACATAATTATCGCTGGTGTCCGTAGGGTTAAACATATTGTAAGACGAATTATAGGATACCCTAAATTCAAGTTTCGATGCTATCAACTTAAAAAACACGTTCAGTTTAAGCTTTTTTTCATTTTTGTTTGATTGAAACAATCGTGGATATAGTGTTTTTGGGAGCCAAATTAAATCAGTTGAAGGTCAATATTGCAAAAACAAATATCCTGAATTCTAAAACAGATACTAAAAAAATCAAACAAATTCACATCCTCATAGATAGAATCTAACCAAATTAGTTTTCAAATTTGATAAATTTAACTATGTGTTAGTTATCGACTAACCAGTTCTTTAAATGGATTAGAAGGATCATTCCACATGGCTTGACTTGTTTATACAACTTTGTTCATAGTAATACATAGCAATTAAAGAAGTTCTATCTCCGTCTCATGCACCATTAGGAGTGAGCGTGGTTCGTTTCGATACGATTCACCTCCTCTTTTACCGAATTGAATCTAATATAATGATTTAGTTTTTAAATTTTTCAAATCAAATTAAAATCGTTTTAATTCGATTCAATTTGATCTACAATTCGAACTGTTTGTGTCAAATTTTCATTAAATATTTTGATTTACAATAAATATGAAATTTCAAATAGAATTTACTCAACTTAATCTTAATAATTAATATAAAATTATAATAAATAATAACAAAATATGAAAAATTTGATGAAATTTATGAAGTTGATAGAACAAAATATAAAATAATGTAAAATAATGGTATAAATTTTTTTATTTAACTAAATGATTCGATTCAGTTCAAAACGATACGGTTTGGTTCGTTTTCTTGAATAGAATCATGAACCATTTATATATGAACGAACCGAAACATAAACCAAACAATTTATAAAAAAATCAATTTTTTAGTTCAGTTCACGTTCGACTTACAACCCTTATACACCACATTGATGAAAAAGTGGCAAAATGAAGAAAAAAAAAACGTTGTTATAACGCCGAAAGCGATTAAAAATCGGCATAGTATGAGGAAAAAGAAGTGCAAGCATATATCTGTACTTGTACTAGCTAGTTAATCTTTTTATTACCCACCGTACCACATTAATGGAGAAACCAAAAAATGAACGAAGAAAAAGGTCTATACCATAAGAGCGACAAGACGGCAGAGGGAATGCAAGGGGAGTGTCACTGCACATTGCCAGTGTTAATGCAAAGATAAAACGCATATTGTTATATTTTTTAAGTTCTTCTTTAACGCTAAATTAGTAAAAATGAATGAACTTGATTTCTTTATAGTATTAAAATTTCTTCTAATTTTTAATTTTACCAAACATTCTTACATGACTAACAATTCGTAATAAATCATCACTATATTAAGGTTGTTACAATAATATACTCTTACTCTATACGCTAAAATGGTATATTTCCACAAAAAAACTCCACTAATCTAAAAATCCCCCACCACCAATATGGCAGTTTCTATTACAACTCTAACTTCCGTACTTCCTTATAGTTCTTGAATCATTTTTGTTTCAAAATCTAGCCAAAAAAAAAAAACTATATACTTATCTTATAAATGGTTTTTTCAAAAAGTAATTGAAGACTAAATTGTTCTTTTATTTATTTTTAAATAGAGTGGGGTTCAATTGAAAAAAAAAAAAAGAAAAGAAACACAATTTTATAATTCTACAAGATTTTCAAAAGTTATGAAAGTTGTACGTGGAGTTACAAAACATAAAAGTAGAGTTCTCGAACACGTGAAACTGTGTTACAAAATGTATTTAGAAATTACTAATCACTTTGAGAAATTATGAAATTTTCTTCAAATTAAGAATATTTGTGTTAAATTATGAAGTTTTGCAAGACATGCCAAAACTTTACTCTAGAAGAACTTATAGAAAGTTTACAAGGGATGCTTGATACATATTTGCTTATATTGAGAAAGCACGTAAAGCACCATTAGGTGCATAGAGGGCTTGACATTGTTAGACATTTCAATGGCCGATAATAATTTGGCAATCGGCCTTTTTTTTTTTTCTCTCTTTTTATTATAAATTATTATTTGCTTAAATAACTCTTTATAAAGTGTATAATTGCTTAAAAAGAATAATTATTTAAAAATACCGATACCTGATCCGGGACTTTAAACAACTCTTAAAGCACCCCCACAATGATCATACCCTTACAAGATTTCTGGGGAACTCCACAGATTCCAATCCTAGTGTATCCGGTTCGGTTTGAGCATGTTGGTGAAAGCTACAGAACTCCTCCCTCACCTTACATGGAATGATCTCACCTTCGACTAGTTTTAAATTTAATAAATTAAACGACACGGCAGTCTTTGGTAAGCAGAAAAGAAAAAAAGAAAAATTTAAAAAATACGTCAGTGTTGTTGGCTGACACAATACAGGAAAAGAGATGTGCTGGCAACCGCATGGAATTATTCCAGGTTGACACCCACACAACCACATCAGAAGCTACGGAGACGGGAGCGGATTGCATGCAGGGAAGAGAAAGGAAACCCTCAAATTGTCTAATCCTAGTAATGTCACTATCTATATAATTTTTGTCTTCTACATTTAGCGAAAAAAAAAAAAAAGAAATAGAGTAAATACAAGAAATTTGCTTGGAGTATAGGGGACAACCTATTAAACTATCTTACGTTTGACACATACACCGACGTTGCCAGTAAACTAATATTAGAATATTGAGAAGGCCCCCTTCCTTACAGATGAATTCCAACCAAACTAGTGACGACTGACACTTTATGTCGGCAGGCCCCAGTTGTATCCAAGGTACCTTACTTAGCTTTTTATTTAATTTTTTTTTTTTTATAATTTCTTTTCTTGTTTCTGTTTGACACGTGTAAGATGCTCGACAAATTTTGCCATTTAGCCCTTTTTTTTTTTTTGTGTAGTTTCTTTTCTGCTTCTGTCTAACACTTGTAGGATTCTTGGCAAATTTCGCCATTTGGCTTTTTGTTTATAATTTCTTTTTTGCTTCTGTTCGACACATGTAGGATTCTTGATGCCCTTTTATAAACATAGATCTCAACTGGCCATTATGAACAGAACAAAAGGGGAAGAAAAGAGGGTTTGTCGAACAACGGAAAAAAGAAAAGGAAAAAAGCTGACAGTGAGTAAATTGCTGCTAAATATCTTCAAGCTCATAAAGTTATCAATTATAAACTTTACATTTTGTTAGGACCTTACTTAAATCAAAAGATTACAAAAAAATTTAATAAATCTTTCTCTCCTACTAATTCTTATTACAAGTCTTCAACACAGTAGATTACATAATGCCAAAATTAACAGATTTAATATGAGATTAGAGGATCTAGGACACTATAACACACAGGCACCACACCTCATTACTCTCTATTCTGGGATAAAATCATAGGATAGAATATGCTAAAAGCATTGGCCGAAAAGAAAAATAGAAAAAGAATAAATTAAAGGCAATACGTGCCGTATTTATTTATAGAGTAAGAAGGAAAATATGACCTCCGGGCCAATTCCATTCGGGTATCATGTGTTATATATATATATATATATATATATATATATATATTTTTGTTGAATAACAAACAAATGAAAAAGGAAAAAAGGAAATCTGAAGTACGAATTATTAAATCAATACTTCTTATCAAATCCCAAAGCAAAATATATGTAAGATATAACCTTTAATCTTAAAGGGTAGAGGAAAGGAGTTAGCTATAGTAGAAATAGCAATGTTGGTTTTTTTCCTACACCATACTCTATAGAAACTAAGCATACATTTTTATTTTATAAACATTACGTAGGAGGAAATCAAATTTTAGAAATAAATTTAAATAGAAGATCAAACTTTCAACTTGTTAGAATCAAGATTAACATTTCATAAAATAGTTCAAATAAAAGATCTAATTGATTGATTGTTTGTTTGTAACGCTCCAAAATCGAGGTGTCAGAGTATCACAACTCACCACATGTTTCTAGTATCTAATGACACATTATGACTCTAAATACTCTACTGTCATTTCAAAGATCACTTGTAATTCCTATCGGTAGTATAATAATATCACATCTCTATAATTCTTACAAACTAATGACTCATATGCAAGTTATTTTAACTACATACAATTCCAATAAAAGAATTCCTAACCCCCATCACTACTGAACCTGTCAACAAGTTTAATAAATATCTTTTCTTTCATCTCCACAAATCATCAATGACATGATCACTCTTCCCTAACCTAATAGCAATAACTCTAACTCGACATAAACAGTTAACTTCATTTTAACCACCTATAGTTGTAAAAATAAAAGAATAAGTCGAAATTCAATACATAATGCCATAAACACATGCGCATGCCACTCAACGATCAGATCACATACATGGTGCATCAATGAATCGCATACAGTTGATGCATTAGAGGTATCATTAAATCAATTTTATTATCTTCAATCTAGTTCAACAAACATCATAAGGGTGCCCATGATCCAGTCACATTATATATAAATATATATATATATATATATATAATTAGAATACATACATACTATGGTTTGGGAAACTATCAAGACAGCTTGAATACCAATGATTCCATGAGTTACTTAGATTTGTCTACGTCTTCTCAATATGTGACTTCACTAAGGAAATCATCACATATAGATCAGTAGGTACCCTCTATGGATCTACTACTTTAAGTCCCTAGGATGAGCTAAGCATAGTCGATAAAGAAAGTTTTAAGTCAAATATGAATTACTTTGGTCATTTTCTAACATATCAAGCGTAACTATCAAATACACATCACATACCTGGAAAGTCGTATCGAATCAAATCAACTATCAGTCTAAATCTTATAACTAAACATTGACAATAGTAAATTCATCTTAATCCTTCATTCAAATCAATCTAATTAAGCATCTTGAGTAAAACCCCCAAACACCCTCAAATCAACACTACCTAAAGGTATTATAAGGCCTTACTTGACACCTTGCTCCTAATAGCTCTTGACTTGGGGAAAGGTAAGACCTTTAGACTTAGGAAAGAAGGAATAAGACACTTAGTTAAAGGTTTGATGCCTAAGGAAACAAAAGAAACAAGTTGACCCTAACATAAGGCTTACCATCTAGACAGTACCAAGAGAATTTGTGGGATGTTGAGCTCACCATACTTTGACCTCAACATCTAAAACACCGCCCAATGGTGGAAAGAAGAATTGGTAGGCCAGTTCTATACAGTATAGCAGTAATATCTCTAATATTAGTCCTAAATCCAACTTAAACCTTAATTTTTCTTCAACTAAACTTTAAATACTCCTCAACTAACATTAATACATGATTTTTACTCAACCCAACTACAAATCTTAGCTTAAAATTTCAATCCCATAACTCCATTTCATTGAAAATCTACTTACAACAAGAAAGATAAGAGAAAAGAGGAAGAACTTACTTAAGTTGATTGAAGTTCTCTTAGAATTTGAAATGGTAAGATAAATCCAATAATAGGAGTTGCAAAGAATGACATTTCAAATTCATTCTTAATTAAAACATGAAAAAAAAAAAAAGAAAAAAGCTTCACTAAAATGAAGTTTCTCACAAAAATAGATTTGGGCTAAGGTAATCCTTCAATCTCTTACCTTAGATTCATCAATGAAGTTGCTTTTATAGATTAGCTTAAGTAGCTAAGGTTAAGGTTTCTAAAAAAGGAAAGGAATTAAATATTAATTAGAGTTTTGAGAGGCTTAAGTAAAAAGAAGGTTAAGGCTTGGGTTTTAGAGAAAATTGCAACTAAGGGTTTAAGAAATAAGGAAGGGTTATTAGTGAATTTAGAAGGTTTAGTGTAATGAAGTAGGATTTTTGTGAAAGAGGTAAGGTTTTATATGAGAGTAGGGTTTAGAAGCTAAATTACAACTTCAACATTCTCTTTAAAATGGTTTTTCTCTTCTAATTTTCTAGGTATATTACACTGTTACAAAAACTGTTAACTAATGTTGATGTAACAAAGCGCTTGTGAAGCTCTCCGACAACCTAGTTATAATTTATAATATTGGAAAAACGTAAAAAGTATATAAATTATTAAAAAAAATGAGAAATGAAGGAAAGTAAGAAAAACAGCTTAACAACTAAAACTATAAAAAATAAATAATGAAAAAATTATTTGTAAAAAACTAAATAAGATGATTATATGAAATATATCTAGAATAATTTAATTAATTAAAAAAGTAAAAAAAGGTTCAAAAAATTGAGAAAAAAGAAAAAATATTAAAAATATATAATCGACCATCTCCAAGCCTTATGTGTTCGGATTAACCACTAAGAGAGTCTCAACCTACCAAATAATAGTAGCTGGTTACCCATAGCACAAGTGTTATATATCTATTATCTATTCTCTATAATCTTAAGTAGTTTTTATGATCGTTTCTTTTTAATAAAGAAAAAGAAAAATGAATTAAAATCTGATTGAGACCGTACAACTCAATTGCGGTCCGATCCGATTTTTTCTTTTCCAACGATCTAATTCTTTACTTTTTAAAAATATTTACTTACTTAGTTCCTTGCTTTTTTAACGGAACCACGGCGCTGTGTAGAATGGACATGGAACCGCGAATGAAAATGAATATGAGAGGAGAAAGAAAGATCGGCCAACAAAAAGATGGTGGCGACATGTGACGACGTGGACGTGGAAATAAAATAAATCCAAGAAAGTTTAAGGACAGGGTTGGAAAATTACGAGGAGCTCTCACTTTAGGGGGCGAGGTAGTAGGCCTCTCACGTTCGGGAGAAGCACGTAGACTGTGGACAATATCAGTCCTGTCTTTTGATCAAGGTGGACGCGTGCCTCTCTCAGCCCTTGTCCCGGAAGAAAATTTGCTGTCCCCACAGTAAAAGTGCAGCACATGTCGTGTCATCATAAAGGTACAATCTAACTACCGCGACATATTCCATGTTTCTTCTTGTTAGACTCGTTCGAATAGCTGGCCCGAATACGTAAGAGGTCAAGGATCAACAGATTAATCGGACTCAATCGAGTATCAATCGAGGTCATAAAATAATAAAAATATAATATAGGGTGACGCTTAATAGTTTTTCACCCACTATATATATAGCTTTGACATTTTGACTTTCCGTCGGTTTGATTTTACCAGGAAGGGAGTTAGAGCATAGAAGTGGAAACAGGCCAGCTTTATCGGTCCCCCATCTATTCGGATTATAAAAAAATGGAATAAGCACTCATAATTATGATATAGATGCATTTGCACCTGAAAACTATCATCCAATTTTTCTTTTTTACGTTGTTTATGTTAAATATTTATAACAATCAAAATTTATTGAAACACTTGATATTATTGATTTTTGGGAACATAATGAATTTATCACATACATATGGGTTATTTTACTGAACGGATATGCACTCTTACTGTAGGTGGCTACACTGAATGAGAAAAAATTATCTGATATTAGAGGAAAGATTGTATAATTTGATTACTTGCTCGGTAATATTTTAAAATAGTAAGAAGTTACTACATGTCTTCTATATATCATTAACAAAAAAGGTAAAGTTACTTATTTGCCAAAAAAAAATAAAATAAGTAAAGTACAAAAGGATCAAAATACGGGTTATTTTTATTGTATTCCCACCCCCCCCCCCCCACCCCCCCCCCAAAAAAAATACTGGGGGATGTTTTTGAAATTTACGCTGTTATTATGTATTGTATGTATCGGAGAGTGAATCAAGATTATTCACAACTATTTTATCACAATTAGAAAGCTATACTGTGAAATCTTGAATTTTATGCTTTTGTCATGAGCTTACACTGAAAGGGGAACAAGAAATAGTGTCATTTCTTGATATAAAGTAAAGATAGATAAATACAAGAAAAGAAAAAAGAAAGAAGAAAACCGTTGTCCCAATGGTTGAGTTGCATATACATTTTATAAACATTTTAATGTTAATAGACCTAGACACATACATGATACAATACATTTATATTTGCGAGTACGAAATGTGTATTATCAATGTGTGTGTGTGTATATATATATATATATATAGAGAGAGAGAGAGAGAGAGAGAGAGAGAGAGAGAGAATGGTAAATAGTAATAAGATATAGGTAGAAAGAAAAGTAGGTGTCCTCGGGTACATTTGAGAATTCGATTCAACTTTGTATCTACGTATAAGACAGGATGAAATAGTCCTACATCACTTTATCAATGGAATAAAACTCAGCATTTAATGCAAAAGCATCTGCAAAGATGCCCGACTGGGATTGAGTGCCTCAGCTCGTGCAGAAAACTAATTTTGCGTGCAAGACTTTAGGCTTAGAATTTCAGCGCATTCTGAGTCTCTGACCTGCTGAACTCGACCGGGTTGCGGTTGCACTACCCAGGTCAAGTGAGGACTGGACCAGCCCATCCTCAAGGCCGGTTCCGGTTAACGCGGCTGGGCCGCTCTGGGTTCAACAACGCATATTTCTTGCCTTAGGTTTTCCTTTTCATTTTATGTTCTATATCCTCATGTGCGACCATCATCTTAAACCAATTAAAGTCTGCAGCTGTTTCATGTCCAAGTATACGACATTACTTTAGATTGAATTTTAAGTTTTCCTTTTCATTTTGTGCTCTATATCCTCATGTGGACCATCATCCTAAAACCAATTAAAGTCTGCATCTCTTTCATGTCCAAGCATACAACATTACGTTTGATTGAATTTTAAGCCATAAAATTAGGTTAGGTTCATTGGTAAGAAATTAATTGAAATTACATGATAGATTACTCTTGCGATAATAATTATCCACATGGTTCAAAACAGTATATGTTACACAAAAATTGAATAATGATTTTGTGAGATTTATATATTAGATATTTATTTTTTGAAAAGCAATTTTTAGCACATGTAAAATAGATAGCAGTTACTTAGTTCAGTTAATCTATATATAGCTATATAAATGGTTCTATTCATCTTTCTTTTTTTCTTCCAAGTTGTAATGCTAGTTTATCTCACTCCGCTACACTACATATATAATGTTTATCGGCAAAATGAAATTTTCAGAGGACAATAAATAAATTATTTTCATAAGGAAAGTGGTGGAAAAAAATAGAAGGAATGTAATTTGCAAATGGATAAGAAAAGGGGGGGAAAAAAAGGCCTTCATTAATCTATTAACCTGTTATTATAAAATTACAAAGATGACTATATTATGTAGTTAATTTTGAGTCCTATAATATGACGTGCATAGTAGAATTTGTATTATTTACCAAAAGATCAGGAGTTAGAGAAGAAATAATATGGTCATGCATGTAGAATAATAAATGTGCTATATATTGTTGTAATCAGCTTAGAAAATGACAAATTTATTATTTAAACTTTCACCAAATGACATATTTACTACTGAGCTTTAAAAAGATCAATTTTATACCTAATTAAAGTTTTTTATTGGTATTTATACTACTTTTCTTAACACCATTAGTTACTCTTTATTGAGTTAGATTAATAGATATATTAAAAGGCGATAAGTATCCTTTAATATTATTTTAATCCATATAGATATCCGATGGACAAAACAAAAGAAAAAAAATAAACGTAATATGGAAGAAAGAATAGGAGAAAATGCATAAACAAAACCATTTCATCGAATAAAAAGAGTCAAAACTCCAACTTTTACCCATCGATCAAATTACATTAACGCGAACAAACCCTAAGATTGATGCCTTTCATGGGGGCTTTCAAAGTTATTCAAGAAAAAAAGGAAAACGTAATTATATTTGAGCTGGAAATAACTTGCAGAGCAGTCTTTATTCCACAGCAAGAAAATAAATCGACAACCTCTTGGAATTTCTCATTCCTCATTGTAAAATTGACAAACTACCTTTCACGACATCAGTGCTCATTAGAATACTCCACGAGTTCTCATATATATTCTGGTATCACTTGGACTTATTGTGCCTTCATCTTGCCAAGTTCAAGAGGAGAGATTCTACAGTTTATATATTCCGCATATTCATTTTCATATCCATTTAATTAATTCTACGTGATGGGTCTCGGTGAATATCTTAATGTACATGTGAAGAGACTACAAAGTAATTTTTTTAGTTATTTTTAAGAACTCTTACTCAATCAATATATATAATTCAGTTCTTAATCAACAAACCTAAACATTCTCTCTAGCGCTAATCGTCATTGTACTTAGCCAAGGGAAGTAGAAAATATTGTTTTGGCAGTTTTGATGGTTATTAGGTTGCGCGTTTTCTCCTATTCTTCCTCCAACGTTACTTACTTTTTTGAATATATATATATATATAAATGGCTTAAAATAACATTAAATGATATGTGTCACCTTCTGATATATCCATTAATCTAACTTAGCATATAATAACTAATGATTAAGAAACATAGTAAAAATGCCAACAAAAACTTTAAATAAGTATGAAATTGATCTTTTGAAAGTTTAGGTAGTAAATTTATCGTTTTGTAAAAATTTAGGTAATAAATTTGTCATTTGCCCTAGTTGGCTTGATGGAGTCGGAAAAAATGGAAAAGCAACTAATGCATGTTAAGTATAGGATTGGTAATGTCTTATTTCCATGTTTAAACGGGTTTGTATCTAAAAAATCTAAGCTCATAATACGATCCATTTATTAATCATGCATGAGAATCAAAATTCAAAACCTGTAATTAGTGTGTCTTGTGTACGGGTTAGACTGATTTATATTAGGGTTGAAAATTCGTGCTACTATATTGTATCCCATTTTTCTTAAGTTTGATACTGTTTAGTGGTTAAAAAGTTATGAGTAAATCTATAAAGTATTTATAGATATAAATGGAAAAGAACGATAATAATATTTAAATTTTAAAATGACAAACAATATAGTATCATCATACTTAATAAAAATTACAACCCAAACAAAAGTTTTTAGTAAAGCAATATCTTAGCAAATATAAAAAATTCAAAAATTTAAGTTATATAACATCATTAAATTAAATGGAACCATTGATTAGATGAATATTAATATTATTACAACTATTAATTTTCAACTTTATTACATTATTTCTTAGATTTTCGAAAAAAATAGTTAAAGAATCTATATATAAGTTTGTAATTTTTTACATATTTAAACTACGATGTAACAAAAAAACTAAAAGAGTGTATAAAATTACTAAATTTAAATTATATAACATTATTAAATTAAGTGAAATCATGACCTAAATGGATATTAGTATTATTGCTAGTGTTAATTTCGAAATTTATCATATTATTTATCGAATTTTTAAGGATGACAGTCAAAGAATCTATATATAAATTTGTAAATTTTTACTTATTTAAACTATAATATAATAAGAAGAATAAATAGTTTAAAATATCTCAAAGCTTTAATTAAGATTTCTGACTTAAAAAAAAAAATTTTGGAACAAAATGAATGTAAAGAAAAATATACAACATATCTCATGTCTCGTGTCTAGATCTAAAAACTTAACCTGATTTTGGAGATGAATTTAACCGTATTTAAATGGATATAATCCATTAGTGTCTTGTGTTAATTTTTTTCATATATTAACTTATTTAAATGGTATTATGTTGTGTCCAGATTCTAAATTATCAGCTTTAATTAAGTACTCTAATAGATTGTTTTAAAATCATATTCGAATATTACATGGAACAAAAGAAACGGAAAAAGAAAAACTGAATGGTCAAACAACCCCCGAGAGAGAGAGAGAAAAGGGAGAGAAAGCTCACATGGTTATCGCATAAAGGACTGGCTGTAAAACCCTATGGTTAGGGAGGCACAGTACCAATACCAACTGTATTTTAATATAAACTTACATGACGAAATATTCTATAAAAGCATTTATCATAAAGTAAAGGAGGAAACAGAATATGCAAAGAACACTTACCACAAAGGAAGGAAAATAAATAAAAAACGTATATCCTAAAACCAAAGCCATATTGTATTCGTTCATCGGTTAAACCAACCCGTCCATATAGAGCCGGAAAGATGGGTTGTCGTATTCCCCTGTGCATTCTCCTTGGCTGCCTGCTTAACTTAATATGGTATATATATGAGATTATTCATGTATTATGAACAAAAAGGGCACCCCATGAGCCCGGTGCAAATGTTCGCATTACACGTCAAGCTCTATGTTTAAAGCGGGTTCATCGTGAATTTCTTGAGGATAAACCTTCCAACAGATGAATAGATAAATAATGATACATATGTTACTGAAGATAACTATGATAGGAGAGGTCACAATCCACAGAAGCAACTCGAATGCAGTAAATCCAGAGACCAGATTGATATAACAAGCAATTACCCCAAATCTTGATCGATTCACTTCAAGAATTGATAGAATATATATTATTTCAAGTACAATCTGTACCTGTAGTAATATATCATTCTTGTAAGATAAGGATAGATTCCTTACTTTCAATAGCAAGTATATCAGTACCCTGAAGACAAAAACTGTATTCAAGATATCCGGTGTAACAGGTAGATATTGGTCAAGTATTATCTTCATAGTGTGCGCCATATGGACGGAGAACCTTAAAAATGAAGGACAAGGAAGAGACTGTTATTAAAACTATTATGGCGTGGTATAGTGAAAAGAAAGTGCAATATATGGTATAATGTAACATCTTCTTGTTGGATGGAAACAGCCTAGCAAGAAAACAGTGCAATGCAAGCTATCGTGTATGCAATTTCCACATTCAAAGTAAAAAAGATCATTAATGCTAAAAGTGCTTATTAGTAACAGAAAATGGGAATCAGAGAGGGAGAAAAACTCTACACTAACCTTGTTTCAGTGGTGGTACTGGAGTTTCGATCCATCGCTGCAATCAATAAATACACAGAACGGAAGAACGATAGAGGGTGTTTTATCTGCGTATGAAAGGTGATATGAAAGAGAAAGAGCGGGGGAGAGGTAGATCGAGAAAGACACGAGAAGGTAAAGGAAAGTGAAATGGAAATGAAAAGAGACGCATAGGATTGTTTATATAGTATAGATTTCAGGGGTGAGGCGTTAGCATTACGCGGCAGCAGCGCGTGAGTTCTTACGTAACGACACGTGCGACCAAGAGATCGCAACAGGGTGAAATTGCCCTGGAGAAGAAAAGATTTCAACGGTTTGCAAACGGGAACTTTCTAATAGGCCACGACCAAACGCAAAAATACAAAACAAATAAAAAGTTTTCAGGCTTATTAGGCTTTGCAACGCCTTTTTTACATGTATATAACAACAAAAATGCTCTCCAGAATCGGACGTTATGCTGAGTCAGACCATCGTCACTAGAAACTTTAGAAATAACTTTTTGGCTCTATTTGATTAGAGCAAATGTCAGTAGCTTTGACCCTCCCCCAGGTTGCTTAACATTAATTCCAAGGGTAAGCATTGGTGTGCAAATGTATATATTACTAATATAAGTTGTGATTATCTTAATTTTTGAAATATATTTCTTTTGCTTGTGAAGAATCATAAGACTAAGATTATAAAAACAAAAAAAATTCTGAGGATTTTTAAATTAAGAAATTATAAAAGCATTTGTTATGTTTATTGGAGTTGATTAACCCATAATTTCAAAAGAAACATGTATAGAACGTACAAGAAATATTTTACTATAGTTTGAGGCAAAATTTTTGGAGTTTAGAGTTGTTTAGAAAATTCGTACAAGGTGATCGACCAAAGCTCCTCCTTTTTGAGTTTATAGTCGAAATTAATGGGGTCTATTTAGTTGGAGTACTATCCTCACTCATCTGATCTTTCATAATAAGAATTCTTTAAGCATATTTAAGCTATAATCATAAGCTTAATTATTTGTCATCTTAGATTATTAATCCAAATTTATTTAGAAGATTTATTATGTCAACCGACTACCGATCGCGGAATGAGGATTGTTGCCAATAAATCTTCGTGACCCAAAAGGACAAAAGTGGATAAAGGCCAATTTGGCGGTCCGTGCCAGTCAAATTGGACAACACCTTCTTTTTCCTTGTCCATTTTGTTTATGCTCTATACAATAAAATAATTAAGAGAGAGAGAGAGATTAAGGCCAATTAAGGCCATTGGCCTTCTCATGGTCGTTGAAGTCGATGATGGCGCTTGTGTGGAATGGAATGCATTAAAATTCCAGTTGCAAAATGTCCACCGCTAGATAATTATACGTAACGATTAAATGAAAAAAACATATATTCTGTCCCCTTCGGATTTTGGCGAGTAAAGATGAGTTTTTGTTACTGTATGAGCTTGCAAAACAATAAACAGTAAGGAGCGCCAGGAGATTATTTAGTATGACCGCTTCGATGCTTAAATTAGTTGAGTATACAAAAAGAGTAAGATTACTCAAATGTAAATAAAGGTATGCAAGTGAGCTTTAGCTCGTGGATTGGCCCGTTTAATCCGCTTTCAAAATAGATTAAGGTCAAGATTTTTTGACCTGTTTAAAAATAGACCAAATTAGCACAACCTATTTAACCCGTGGATTAAAATGGGCTAATTTAGATCGATCCGTTTAATACATTTATACATTTGATCTGCAAACTAGCTTGTTTAACTCGCTTTTTAAGAGAGTTAAGACTAATATTTCTTAGCTCGTTTAAAAGCAGGTCAAATGAGCTTGACCCGTTTAACTCGCAAGCCAAAGTGAACCGAGTCAAGTTAATTTGTTTAACCTGTTTACACACCTCTAGATATAAAGAGTAAACTCTAGTATATGAAATATTAAGTAATTTAACGTTGGATGATAACTTTATATTTACAAAGAAGTAAAGCTGGCAATTTGGAAGGATTTAGTGGCCAGTAGCTACGTTCGTATGTATTAGGTGGTGGAGTCATAAGGTTTGATGTGGCTTACAAATGTAAGAGTAGTTGTTGACCTGGTAACTCAGTCTTATCTACAGTCCCTTAAGCATTGATGACCGCTGCAGTCAAGTAGGCTATTTAATGAACCTGAGATAAGGTCAGCCATAAGGATAGGAAAGTTGGGTTTAAAGAAGCACGTCTTAGGCCACAAACCCAATTAGGTTGGCACAGGCTTGAGGGGCTAATGTCCAAAAGGACTTATCAATATTTTTTATGACATTGGATTACTTATATTTTGTTTAATATGGAATAAAGTAATATGCATGATAATTACACATGAAAACATACTTTAATTCTTTCTTGAAAATATTTGATTGCCATTGTGTCATTAACAATGTAAATTTAGTGGTGTAGATAATAACAATACTAGGTAGCACATATACAAAATCTAATTATATAAGAAAACATATACTGAAAGTTATTTTCAGGAATATTAGATTTTCAATATGTTGTTTAATATATAAATAGTAGCATGTATAATACGTATGTAAGAACACAAGTAAATTTTTTAATAATATTAGATTATAGATATGTTGTTTTATATGCAGTACAGTAGTATAACTAAAAATATATGAGAAAACATATATAAGAAAATTATTTTTAGGGGAAATTGCATAAAACTTCCTTAAAGTTTAACTCCGTTTATAGATTATTCCATAAACTTTCAAAGTATGGTTTTTAGTTCTCCAAATTTTCATAAATTAGTAAATAATCCCTTAAGTTGAGAATAACCCCTTATATTAGGAGATATTTAAATATAAAAATCAAAGTTTAAAAAGTATTTACATACTAAAATTAAAGTTTAACGAGTATTAACACATCAAGATTAAAGTAATATGTTATAGAAGTTATTTGTTAATTTATAAAAATTGCATGATAAAAAACTACACTTTAAAAGTTTAAGGAGTCAAACCACAATTAAATCAAAATTTAGGACAATTTTATGCATTTTTCCTTTATTTTTATGTTTCTAGATTACTGGTATATAGAAGTATAATCATCTCTCTCTTTTTTTGGCCAATTAGAAGTATAATTATCTTACTCTACTATATTAATTAGCATAATGATTATTAACAAATTTCATGAAATTTAATTTTTGAAGATAACTGAATAGGGTTTTATACATTACGTAATGACTAATCTTCATTGTCCTTGGACTCTCCCGTGAAGGAAAATTATGCCAATGCGGTTAGCTGTATAGGTTTGGCCCTTTTTGCCATATTTCGAAACGTAGAACGGTAGATGCTTCTCAGGCGGCCAGGCGTGAGAATCTTCCAGTGGGCCCACCTCTCCCCACAAACCTCGAACTTATAAACTAAATTATCTCCCCGTCCGGAGTCACTTTGAACGCTTGCTCCACATCAGAATTGCGTAAAAGTGTTGCCAATGTACGTAGAAAGGTCATTATCTCTGTTTCCTCTCGACCTTTGCTTTTCTTCAAGTTGAGGTGCTCCATCCAACCCAAAGATTAGCGTTTTTCGTGCGGGAAAAAGTTGGAGTTTTTCTTATTTTTTAAACAACTAAAAAAATTTCAATGTACATCATGTGAAAGGATAGTTAGATATAAATATTAATAAAATTATACCATATGAAAGTAAATTCATGCTTTATGTGTGTAGACATCCAACTTTTATCCCTATTTTATTTTTTCAATAATGTAAAGGGTTCTAAATTAGGAAAAATGCAATAAAGAAAAATTTGGAAAAAAAAGAAAAAAAAAAGAAATTTAGAAAAATAAAAAAAAAATAGAAGATAAGAAATTTAGAAAAAATAAAAATATATAGAATTTAGAAAAATACAAAAAATAGAAAATTTTGAAAATAATAAATCTTTTAAATAGTTTAGTAGAATATAATTTTAATTTAGATAAAATAAAAAAAAAAAGGATCATTAGGTCCAAATTTAGATTTGAATCTAGTATAAACTGGCCTAATCCATATATGCAATTTGCACATATAAATAAGGAAAAATCAATAGTCTATTTAAATAAACACTTAGACTTGATATTACATGTGACTTGAAGATTTAAGGTTCAATCCATGAAAAGAGAAAAATGCATCTTTTATTTTTTTTTTTTCTCACTTCATCGCCACGTCATTTACCAACTCACTTCTAAGTATGGCAAGCATACTCCTATGCACGTTAGATATACTCCAACATACTCTTATGTGTACAGCTTTGTATTTGGTATCACATATTATCCAAGTTTACCTAACCTAAATATAGAAGAAAATCATATTACATTTAATATTTTCTATTATTAACTCAACTACGATATCTATAAATAGGGGTTTGCTCTTCATTTTTAACACACAATAAAGCTTCAAAACATTTTAGAAAAATAAAAATCAAAGCTTCCTCTCTTTAGCACGATTTCTCTTTCTCTAGGACAACATCCTCTACGATGTTTTTTTTCTAACAAAAAACACTACCACCATTGGATTCCTCATGCTTAAGAATCCCAGATTCAATACTCTAAATTTTTATTTTTCGAGTCAATTTGAGCCGATCCAAGCCTCCCTAAATCGACTCGAGTAGATCTGAGCTGAACTGAGTCACCCTAACCGACCTTAAGCTGACCTGAGTTGCCCTAGGCCGACCAAGCTAAGCCGAGTCGATCTAAGCTGACTCGAAGCTGACCCTCCGAGTCGACTCTATCTGTTACCTCTTTTTTTTAATTAAATTTTATTTATTTACTTATTTATTTGTAAATATAATAATAAATGAGAAAAATAAAAAATAAAAAAAGGGGAAATATAAAAAAAGGAAGAAATAAAATAAAAAAGAAAAAAAGAAAGTCTATTTTTATTTTTATTTTTGAGAAATAAAATAAGTAATAGATGAATAAATAAATCACTTAGAAAAAAATTGGTTTTTTTTAATAAATAAAATAAATCAACTCTTTTCAAAATTAAGATCCTCTTAGCATTTCCAAAAATAAACATCAATTAGGGGACTTTATAATAATTTCCTTAAATAAATTGAATCAAGTAAAAATATAAACTCGACCTTTTTTTTTAAAGTTAAAATCAACCAACCCACTAATATTTTCGGAACGAACTACGTAAATCTGATTCCAAATAATGAGTACGCAGGCACTAGTATGTACGGAGGGACTTAAAAAATGAAAAAAAAAATTATTTTCCCCCTTTAGTAGTTAATTCCTTATTTTTTTTGTAACTAGGCATAATTTCAATTATAGATTATAAATAAATGTTATTATAAGGGTATATTGAAAGGTAAATTTAAATTCAGAAAGATTAAAAGTGATACCTAATTAGGGTTTAAAAATTAGCCTTTGAATTCAAATCTTTAGTTTTCAAAAATCATTTTAACAAAAAATTGGTTTTATCGAAAAATTAGTAGCTAAGTTATAATCAATCCATCCAATTAATTATAACTTAACTCTTTTTCTTAACTTCAGTTGGGTGGTAACTCCAAAAATGTTTTCAAATATAAAAGAATCGGTTTTCTTTAAACCCTAGTCGATTATCAATATTAAACGAGTAGAGTTTAATATTGATTGGTTTGAAAAAGACTAATTTATATAAAATTGAGAGGAAAAAATTAGGCTTGACAATGTGCAATAGTGGTATTCTTGTTCTCCAACCAATGTTATAATCTCTTACTTTGATTTCTAATTCGCCTTGTTATACTACAAGAGATAAAAGTTCGATTTATTGATCTACTAGAGCAAGAATGTCATACCTAATCACACAAAAATTATTGAACCAATATCTATCAACTTATAAATGCATGTGATTAGTATGCTTGCATTGAAGCTGGTAGAAATTTTTAGATAGGCAAGTTATAGTTTAAGATAGCGTTTAATTGTAAAGACTAGACAAAATAAAGAGAATTGGACATGAGAAGTATGAAGAGAACTGGATAGTATAAGTTTATTGCAATACATTTAATTTGCATAGTATTGAATACAAAATTTGTATTAAAAAATTAATTATTTATATTATAAAATAAATAATTTTTTGTAATATTTAATAAAATTAATATTAATTAACTCAATATTATGACATAGAGGGATAATACAAAATATTTTTGAGAATACAAAATATTTTTTTATTTTTATTCAGTGAATTTTATTTTTATACAATGGTATAAATGAGATAAAAATTTAGTTTTTTATTCAGTCTATCAATCTAATTTTTGCCTAGTTACTAAGCAAAGTTATAAACTAAATATAGAATAAATTTTTTTATTCAATTTAGTACTATAAAAATTGTACAACTAAATATTACTTAAGTGCTATTGACTTGGAGTACAATAGTTTTCTAAAATGAAATAACTAGTAGTTTAAATTTAAGCACTAAGAATCGACTTGATTAAGGTAACCATTCTGACCATCTAAAGACCAAGGGATGGCAAGGAACCTTTTATTTACTTAATTTATATGTATATATATAATTATATAATATAATTAAGTTAATTATTTTGTCCAAAATTAGCGTTCATCACATGTCTTTAATAGAAAAGTTAATGGGTGTTAATGGAAAGACTCATTTGCAAATATTTTCAAATGTCAACATATAAATATAACAAGGACATTAAAGATTATTTACAACTACGCATTACTATCAATCAGCACAATAAAATAAAATCAGTTTATAGCAGTTCAATATTCACCTATAATTTCAAATTAATAATTAATCTTGACACAAAATATAATGGTAAGATGAATTCGGTTTCATTATGTAGACACCCTATTTTTTTCCCATATAGCATTATAATTTTTACAAATAAAAAAAATGATCCTAATTGAAAAGAAAATAAAAAATACATATATAATAGGAAATTCAAAAAACAAAAACAAGGAAAATTGAAAAACACATAAAAATTAGAGAATTTAAAAAAATTTTAAATAAAAAATTGAATATTGAAAAAAAATCTTTAAAAAAAATCAAAGAAGGCTTGCAAACTAAAAATTGCAAAGATATACAAAAATTAGAAAAATAGAAAAAAATAAATTGGGATAATAAAAGGAGTTAGGTATTTTTAGGCTTGAGCTTAATCTAGCCTAAGTCACTTTAAATCTTTATATGTATTTTCTTTGCAATAGAAAACAAGATACAGGCTAATTGGTACAATGCTTGGACTCTGAATTGAGAAAGAAGGAGGTTTGGAGTTTAATTCTCGTAACAAGCATATTGTGCCTTCATTCTTTTACACACCCTTACTACTATGTGTCAAAATATGATTGGATATTGTGTTGACTAAAGCATATAGGAGACGATGGTTGGACCATGTTAGTAAGCTTTTTCCCACTCTTTTCTTCCCTTTCCCACCTTTTCCCATCATTTTCTTATGAATTCTAGCTTAAGGTCAATTCTAATCCTTTTTTAAGCCTCTTTTCATTGTAATTATAGCATTTTTTTCGTGATTTCACTAAATTAACAATGAAATCATGAAGATTACTTAGGAAACCCTACATTGAGCCTAAGATCACATCTTAATGTAGGTTTTTGAAGGCTTAAATCGGCTTTAGAAAATCAACGACAACTTAGACCCAAGATTTTAGTAATGGTGTAATTTGCAAATCTAAGGAAATATGGATAGAATCGAAGCTTTCACTCATTAAATATATCAAGAATATCATCTAAACATAGCTTAATCAAACTTGTTTCCAATAATTCAAAGATTACAACAATTGTGCAATTACGATTCGATCCTCCATCGGTGGACCTTCCAAGCTCACTTCAAGCTTTAAAACCATAAATTAGAGGTTGTGCTTCATGTTTCATCCTTAACTCTCGATCAACAATCACCCATTCACCCTCAAATAATACTTTCTCACTCTATAGAAACCCTATCTATGACCTTTCTCTCTTTGTATGTAAAATTCCAACTCCTATGGTCATTTCAAGACAACAAACACTACCAATAAGGTCCCTAAGTTTAAAGCTTTCAAACGCTAACTGTCTCATACTTAACTGTAACCTCCTTGTCCTCCACTAGGCAAAACTCATTCACTACTAGAAATTGCCATCATCAAAACACCATTAGTGCCGCCACCTGTATGAAAAGCACCATCGTGGTTGGACTCTTTACCCTTGTAAACACCAATCTAACCACCCTTTTCACATCACGCATCACCCTTTGGCTTTGCATGACTTATTTCTCTCTTTACCTCAACCTAATCACCATCCAATCGAACTCCAAATCAAGTGGTATTTGTCCTAAACCACCCTTTTCCTATCTAAAACACATGAATCCAACATTTCCTACTTAAAATTTGGTCTAGAGTCACTCATGGAGCACTGCAAGTCGCGACTACCTTCTTCCCCTTCATCCTCACATGAGACGCATGTGACTGAGTTAGGTAACCCTACTTGACTTAAGGATACGACCTAACACTTGGCCTTCGCTCCATGCATATGCTTGGTTCAAACCACTTTCTCTTTTTCCCTTTATTTTGTTACTTTATTCCAATTTAAAAAAAAATAAAAGGAAAGAAAGAAAAAAAATGAAAAATTAATTTTTTTCTATTTTTCCCTTTTCTTTATTCCCCACTTTACCTTCTTTTTAAAAATTTTATAATTTTCAAAAAAATGAAAAGAAAAAAAATAATAAAGTAACTGCATAATTAAATAAAAACAACAAGGCATCTTTTTATATGCTTTTAAAATATATGTCTTTTGAAAAAAAAAAAGAAAGAAAATAAAAAAAAAAGAATATGCTTTTTCCAAAATTAGGGTTTCTTTTAGATTTCCTTTTCAAAATATACAAAACCCCAAATTAAGATCCTCATAGAGTTTCTCTCAAATAAAATAAAATAGCTAAGAGATGTAAACTTGGCTAATTTTTAAAATTAAAATAAAATAACATATTAAAGTCTTTAAAAAATGAATTATGAAAGTTTGATCTTGAATAGTGGGTACGTATTTTTGAGACGACTTAAAATAAGAAAAATTTTATGTTTTCACTTTTGTAAATTTTGAAAAAATCTTGAATAGTGGGTACGTATTAAATTATATGTGGACATATGAGAATTATTAAAATATTTAAAGAAATAAAGCAAATATAGAAATGAAAAGATGATAAGCTTAGTCACAAGATGAACACATAATTCAATCATTTTTTTTTTATTTTCAATATAAGAGAAAGAAAACATCAAGGAAAAGATAAAGGATATGTATACAATATACCATTTCTTCTTTTCCTTTTTTTTTTTTTGAAAAAGAGTATATAAGAAATTAGTAAATAAAAACACCAGTCATATATTCATGATTTATCCCATCATAACTTAATTAAAAAATGCGTAAAATAATACTGCAAACAATACAAATACATCTAAGCAACAAGTGATACCTTAGATGACATGCTGAATTACATGGAGTTTGGATATTCGCCAAGATCGACCTTAAGTTTGCTTATCACCAAACCTAGATGAAGCTAGGTGATGAGTAGAAAAGCACCTTCAAGATAAGGCATGACTTATACGAGTGGTTAGTCATGCCCTTTGGCCTCTCTAGTGCCTTATGCACATTCATAAGGTTGGTGAATCTCATGTTGGGAGACTTGATTGGGATGTATGTTGTGGTATTGTTTGATGACATTTTTGTATACAATCCCAATTGGTCTAGCTATGTTAACCATCTCTGAGTTGTCTTTAAAGTTCTCAAAGTTGAGAAGCTGTTAATTAACTTAAAGATGCGTTGCTTCTACTAAGAAGAAATTATCTTCCTTGGACATGTGGTAAGTGTGGGAGGTCTGAGAGTAGACAAAGAGAAAATCCAAGCTATATTCGAATGGTTGGCCTTGACCTGTTGTATCGACTTGAGAAACTTTCATGGCTTAACATCATTTCATAGGAGATTCATCTAGAATTTCAATACCACTTTAGCCCTACTTACTAAGTTCATAAAGAAGAACGTAAAGTTCATATTAAGAGAAAAGGAAGAGAGCAAATTTGTTAAGGTGAAGAAGAGATTAACTTTTTCCCTTACCTTGGCTCTACTAAACTATGATAAAATTGTTGAGCTAGAACGTAATGCTTCAAGTGTTAGCATAAGAGTTATCCTTTCATAAGAAGGCTAACCTATAATATACCATAGTAAGAAGCTAAAGGGAGCTACACTAAACTACTATATGTATGACAAAGAATTGTAGGCCCTAATTTGAAATATGGATGCATGGAAACACTACCTATTTTCCAAGCATTTGTCATATATACTAACCATGAATCTTTATAGTACCTGAGAAGCCAGCATAAGATATTTAAGTGAAAAGATAAGTGGATCGAATTCCTAAGGATTTCTCTTTAGTCATCAAGTACAAGCATGGAAAGACTAATATTGTTGCAGATGCCCTTTCCAGATGATATATACTTCTTTTTTACCTATAAACTAAACTTTAGGGATTTTTAAGTATCAAGGAGTATTATGCTAATGACCACCACTTTGGTCCAATTCATGCCCGCTGTCTTAGTGGGATAATTATTGAAGATGACTTTGCTGAGGATGAATTCTAGTTTCGAGGAGGCAAGTTGTACATATCGACTTGTTTTGCAAGGGCATTATTGGTAATGGAAGCTTATGGAGGAGGACTATTAAGCCACTTCGGTGAGAAAACGATGTATAAGTTGTTAAAAGCTAAATTCTTCTAGCTTAAGATGTTGAAGGATGTGCAATTGTAAGAAAGCAAAGAGCAAGTTAGGATAAGGAAGGAGCATGTCGTTGCTTGTCCCTGTAAAACCTTAAACGGAATTGAGCATGGACTTTATCTTCTACTTACTTAAGATACCTAAGACAAAGACTCGATGATGGTCATTGTGGATAGATTCAACAAGATGGCATACTTAGACCGAGCTATCTACTAAGCTAGGACAATTTAGAGCTTTAGTTTGCAACAATGTAAAAGGTACGTAAGAGTTCACAAAACAGAATAGCTCAAGTTAGCTCAACAGGGTTGACTCTTCTAGACTTAGTTAAAAGGAAATGATCAAGTCTCATAGCTCGAGCATGGGTGATGGGGCATTAGGTTTGATTCCTATTAGCCCAAATCTGTAAGCAGCACATAATAAGAATGGAAGGCAATAATAAGTACAGAAAACATGGGTAAGAATTGTAAACTAAATAACAACATAGTTTTGTAATTTGTTGATGTTTCAAGGCTACGATAGTGTGTACACAAAAGAATCTTGCACATAGCAAGTGCTTTTAATCATGATCAACCAAAATTGTGAGTAAGAGTTTCAATCCAAAAGAATACTTATACCCTCATATTACAAGCATTTCTATTCTTGGTAGGATGAGCCATTAAAATCCTTGAAATGGATGAAGCTCTAAAAATGAAGAGCATAAAAGTAAGAAGAAAATGGCTAAGTTATAAGTTATAAAAAGTTTCTCTCTATATTATAACAATGTATAAAAGGATAGGATTGGGCTTTGTTACAAAGATAGTGCTATAAAAAGGGACTCTGACACTGAGTGATCATCAACCAGTATTCTAAAGCTTCAATTAGATGATAAGATTATCTTCAATTTTTTTCATATTTTCACCGATTATATTGGTCTCTCAAGCTTGTTGATTCTTATACAATTGATGTGTTCAAATGCTTTTATATACACACAAAGCGGTGATATTGGGATTTGTATACAGTTGATCTATTCAGAGTACAACTGATGTGTTCAAATGCTTTTATATACACATAAAGTGGTGATATTGGGATTTGATTACAGTTGATCTATTTAGAGTTATCTGACCACTCCATACTAGCTCAGATATCTGGAATAGATAGCTACTCCACATAAGTGCCTCATACATCTACTACTTCACCTTCTATATTACCTTCTATACCTCTTGTTTTCACGAATTTCTTTCAATTAGTCTTATCCCTTTATCTCAATTAGTCTATCACTCAAGTTCATATCTAAATATTATAATGGTCATGTTGATAATCTCATCTCATTCTTAACTATAATCCTTTCCTATTTTTTTTTTTCCTTACTTCAAGGGCTAATGACCTTTGGAGCCATCCTTTGATCGTTACTCCAAGTAAGGCTTCTTATTTCCATTCTTTCATATAAGCCCTTGGTCGTTACTTTATCTCTTCAAAACTAACTCAAATGTTTATATTAACAAATTTCCACTAAGATTTATAGCTGTCCTTAGTACTACTAATCGCATTATAGGTTTTCAATTTCTTTAACTAACTTTAAAAGTTATTATTATTTTATTCTTTTGGTGTTACTTCTTGACTCTTTTAATTCCATCTTTTTTTTTTCCCAACATTTTATGTAGATAACTTTTTTTTTTCATTTTATGTATACCATAACTTCTCACATAGATTTTCTTTACATAACCTTTAAATCATCTATTGTATCACATTGCTTCCATTTCCTACCTTATTTCATACTATATCATGAATACAAACTTTTTATCTTGCTCAATCTAACCTAGTCACCTAATACGATATTACATGCATTGTACACTATAATTCTTAACTTATATAATGTTTTGTTATTGCAAGACATGCATCGATCCTTTTTTCCTTAATCCATGTCCATATACAAGTTTCTAAAGCATACTTTGGTTCACTTCTTAAATAATCCATGGGCTAGCAAGTTCTTAAGCTTTTATCTACTACTTTTCCCATAACATAATCTAATCTATGGTATTTCTTATCATGCTTCAACCTTGTTCTCAGGCATACTTCATCTATACTCCCAAACATGTCAAAATCATTATCTCCATTCTTTTACTTTCTAATGTGAGACATACTAGTCATTATATATTCATATTGCATATAAGCATGCAAGACTCACCATAGTCACTAAATTTAGGTCCAACTTTATGAGATCTTATTTTGCTTGTAAACTCCTCGTGTAGTCTATTTGTAGTTTGTGGATGTCTTATTGAAAAGCCTAATAATAAACAAGTAAAAGTACTTAGCTTTTATTTTAATCATTTCTACTTTATTTCTCTTAATTCTATTAAGTACTTTTGTGGGAGTCCATCTAGACTTCTTTTTTTAAATACAAGTCATGGGTTTTATAGTGAATTTAGCATTTAAATTTGAAACATCTTAATTGACCTAAGATAAGGTTATAGTCGGTTGAGGGTTTTTCATCATGGCTAAGCTTTCACTAAGGTTAATAATGAGTAGAGGAGAGTTATGTTCCATGTTTCTTTCCAGGTGTCAAGATAACATGGATTCCACCTGGGTATCATAGTGTTATCTAAACTAAAATCATATATTCAATTATTATAATTTAGTTAAGGGAAAATATTCACCTAACCTAACCTTTGTTAATTTACAGCTTATGATATGATAAAATCAAAATCAAAAGAATCAATTTCAAAGACATGTTTCTTTTCTTTTTTCTTTTTGGTTTTATTTTCTTTGTAGAATTCATATCTTGATTAAAAAGGATTAGCTCATTAAGCATTCAATTATTAGCAAGAAAAGATCGTAAAATTACTTTTGAAAATTTAAGAGACTCATAATAGCAAAGGGTTTCTTGCTAGAGTAAATTGTAAGGAAAAGGTTGGAGCTTTTTATAGTGCAACATGATGCTTATTCTTTAGTTTTTCTTCCTGTGGATTTGCATCACTAATACTTCCGCTATATTTATTAACATATTTCCATTATTATATCTCTATGATTGTATTTCATTAGGTTTTACCATTATTTGTCTTAATGTAAGTATTTTCAACATATCTACCAATATGGGTAATTTCCTTACTTTGTACTTGTTTATCTATTTTAGTTCCATTGATTAATTTATCTTTATCTTAATGTTATACATGTCTAATGTGTAATTGTCATTATTGTTACTCCTTATTGCTATAATTTTGATTATCATTATTTATATTGATATTGTTATCTAACCATAGATATCATTATTACTTTCCTTTTCTCATCATCACTGCAGCTATTGAGAAATATTTTTTGCTCATTTCAATCTTTTTATTTAACCCATCATTTTGTTAATTGCATTTTCCTTTGCTTTACTATATATAAATATTTATCACTATTTTATTGGTTTTATAAAAGTGATATCTTAAATAATTTAACATGAAAGTTCTTACAAGTAGGCTAGTGAATCCCCATGCCGCACTGACTGAACATGACAACAACACAATGTGACTCAACATACGTTTGACACTCCATGAGGGAAAGACGGACACAGACCGACACTAACTGATAGGGGTTGACACAAGAGGGCACCATGAATTCGCCACTCCAATCCCTTAGGTGTACATGTCTATGTATATACAAAAATTTATTATTCCTTTTTTTCCCTAATAAGTGTGAATCTATTTGGATATTGATTTCTCATTTGATGTATATAGATATATTTTATTTATTATCACTTTATATTACAATCGCATCTGTATTTATAAACTGTTATCATCTTTACATTTGTTAAGGCGTTATTGCTCACTGCAACAGTTTTATAATGTCAAAGTATTTTCTTTATGTTTGCGATTTGATTTTTCATTTTGTTTTAAACTCAGATGCTTCATTGTGTTGTTGTTGTCCTTAGGAGCGGTTGTGATGGATTTTATTCAGTTTTTGGTACTTGATGAAATTTTTTGTCATTTTAGGTTTAAGTTTCTATTTGGATGTGAATAAGTTTATATGTGTATTTATTTTCATATATATTTATACATACTAAGATTCAAGCTCTCCTAATAGGTTTATGCATATTTCTGGGCCTATAAGTTTATATGTATAGTTTATTCCTAGTAAAGGAACTTTGTATGACATATATTTGTGAGAGTGTTTACCGAAATTAGATGATTAAATTTTAATTATTGTATAAGTTGCCATTTCATCCCCAAGCAATTCAGGATGAACTTCCTTTATATGAATAACTTTTCTTAATACTTTTCAATATTTTTATAGTATCCTTGAGGAGACCTCAAAGAATTTTCAAAATAAATCTATCACTTGAGATTGAAACCAATACATATCATCTTACATGATAATGCACTTGCAACCGTTTTGACATTGTAAACTATCATTATAACATAAAATCTTTATAAAATCAAGTCACATAATTTTGTTAAAACATCACTAAGCCTATAGCAAACTAGTATATATTTAATTAATAAGGAAAACCTATATATATATATATATATTATTAAAAGAAAAAAAAAGGAGCTTTTTGTGTCTTCTTTCTTTTACCCAAATCTCCCTTTAATAACATTAATATTATATATCATCTACTATTTATAATTTTATAATAGTATTATTATACTATGGTTATAAATGTCCATTACCTTAACTCACCTTGTAAATTAAAAATGGCAATATGCACTTTTTTCTCCTTATCTCATTAAAGTATGCATTATTATTGATTAAAATCATTTCATATTTTCTCTATATTTTTTTAATTTCCATTTTTCTACCTTCCATCTTTTGCTTGTTATAATTCATTCATGTTTCTATTCTAATGCTTTTCTAAGTATAGATGTATGAAGAAATTATTATAACTTATTCATGCTAATACAATTATAATTAATAGATAATACACTATTTTCAACATCTTACAATTTGTATTATTTAGAATATAATTTCTTATGTAATTACTTCAATAAAGGAAATCCTTTATTCTGTATTGTTATATTACACTTATTGTTCCTAGTGGGAAATTGTGAATAATATCTATAAAAATCCATAGCAAATTTTTATGACTTTCTTTTAGTAGAAAATAATAGATAATTCTCAAGAATATATTTATAAAATTGACATATAGTTTAAATATATTCAAAAAATATAATAATTTAGGATACGATTTACTTTAGTTAACAAACATATTCTAATACATTTATAAATTGAATGCTGTTTAGAGGAATAAAACTAAAGTTTAAGAGGAATTTGCAAATGCATAATCATCAATTAAAGTATGCACATCATATACACATATGTTCTAAATTTTATTTAGTTATAACACACACATCGCAAGTATGCCATTTGGTAGTATGTATTTATGGGTATATATCATTGCACATACATATAAGACAACAAAAGGGAGGAAAAAAATTAAAATAATTATTTACTTTCTTTCCTTCTTATTATTTATTTATTTATTCTTTTTATTTTTTTTTATGTTTTTTTTTCCTTCTTCTACCTTTTTTTAAAGGAGTAATCTATATTTTTATTATGTAACTTTAAAGCTTGTGGATTACTTATCTCTTCCTCGAGCTTCAATTGTTTGATTGAATATAGACAACATAATAGGATTATAGAATCTTAGGTCAGCATTTCTTCAGTTAGTTATTGGTTTAAGAGAGAATACTACACTTATCTACTCATATGCTACCTTATCTCATCATATGGTAGCTTGATCCTATCTTTGACAATTTAGAGCTCTAATACTACTCTTGTTGTGCTCCAAATTTAAGGTCCTATGCTATCCATTCCATGAGTTACCTAGTTTAAGACATGACAACTGTTATGTTTGCTTTAATTATAAATGTTCTAACTTAACACCAACAAACTAAATGTTCTATATGATTAAAATACAAATACATGAGTTTATAAAAAATATTACGGGACATTTTTTCTTTATCCTCATTGAACTATTATGACTCGCAAAGAATCATAATCCCTTACCAAACAGTCGAATAGGTAGTAAAAGCAATTCTAAAGTTAGCTCCCTCCAAAATAACCTACATTTACATCCTGATATGGGTTTTCTTATTGGGTTTGTAGTAACTTTCATGCACTTAGGATCCTAACCTATCCAATGCTTTAGCTTTAATAACCTGCAGAAGACTATATGGGAATAAGCCAAAGAATCATGGGCTCAGTGACGGACATGAGGCAAAAAGTATACACAAGCTAGGCAAAACAACATGGTTGTGAATCAATTAATATATGTAATGCATGAACAAGCAAAATGTCATTTGCACGACATTATCCAATTCATCATAAAGTCGAAGATATACCTGCTCTAATCTGGGTTTAAGAGTTTTCATATGAAGGCTACAATGCCAACATAAAGGCTACAATGCTTTCATGGCCAAACCGAGACTTGTGCAATAAAGGCATTACTCCTCTAGAGATAACCTTCAATCTAACACCACCAATCTTTCCATGACCTCCTCTTTTGTCACTTAGTTCAACTAAGGGTAGGGAAAGGTAAGTACATTACATCTCATTGATCAAGTTGAAATTTGATCGGAGAATGTTAACCATGTACTGGGATGTAATGCATGCCCTTTTAAAGTTTTAGTCGTATTTACATTAGTCCGGTTAAGGGTGATCAATTATTTTGCAAACACACCAGACAGAGTCAGTTGCATAGTAATACAATCAAAATATATAGATGAGCCACCAACCAACACCTTAATAACAAAGTACAGGGACAACGTGCATATAATCAACTACTTACAATCATAAGTGAGCATATACCTCAGTCTCTAGAATTCCCACTTACCTTTCACTAGTTTTGGCTTCATCATTCCACTATGGCACCTTACATAAACTTGATTTCCCTATATTTGTTATAGTGAAAACTTTATTTTAGTTTCTATAAGAATTATGAAAACAATATAGTATACTAACGTTCTTGTTACTTGAGCTTATGGATAGATATTTTAGTTATTAGTTGCTATAATTATTCATCATGATAACCTTTGTTCATATTTCCATTTAGTCCGGTGAATGGAATAATGAGGGAATGGAATTACAAGAGGTGTAATAAGTATTAAGTAGATATTATGGTATTTAATTAAGTGTAATGGAATTACAATTGCATTATTTAGTTCACAAAACTAGATTTGGGAATAAGACATGAATAGAAATTAAATTGATTAAAATACCCTTCTCAAATTGAATAATGAAACAAATTGAAATTGGAAGGACACAAGAGAAAGACATTACATTGTTAGATGTTGAAACCTTAGCCTCAATGTCAACAAACCCATCAAATCCTAACCCTTGATTAAGAAGAAAATAAGGAATGAGGACACAGACATCAAGTTGCAATGATCTATTGAGAAACATCTCTCCTTCACATATAGTTAGACAAAAACAAACCAATTCTAATGTGACCCACTTGTCATGGCACTCCCCTTCAAATTCCCTATGACACCTTAAGCCCAAAATTGAGAATGCATTCAATCTAACATATAAACGCAATCATACATCAATCAAAACCTTAGCTCATTGTAAGAGGAAATTGATTAGATAGAAAGATGGATAGAGAGAGAAATCAATTGTACTATAAATAACTTCATTCCAATCGATATCAACTATATTCCAATCATTTCCTTTGATGAATAGAGAGAGAGTGAAAAAGGTGCAAAGATTGTTAAACGTGGTAGAAAGATGGATAGTGATAGGAATCGGATCATTGGACCCCTAAATCGAGCTCGAGCCGGAGGATTAGAAAGCATGATCAGGCAAATTCTTTCTTTATGCCCTATAACTAAGGAATCTGAGCTACTGTAGTTTACCGACCTAATTCCCTAGTCAAGCTGAACCTTCTTGTATTTATCACTACTCTCCAATTGCCGACCATAGATGCATCTGGATTGTAGCTTGACTCATTTGATTAGCTGCTTAGTCGACTTGAATCTTAGCTGTACCTAGTATGTTTGAGCTGAAATCACTTTGGAAAAGTCACTTGATCAGCTCAAAACTGCTTAACTATTAACTTAGCTCAACGTCAACACTTAATAGCACTAGGGCTAGTCATATAGTTTGTCCATTTTTGTCAGGAGTACATCTATTAGTCACTTACTACGTATCTAGGGACCTCTATGACAGGATCTTCTGGAACCTTTGTTATAGGATCTTCTGTACAGATACCTATTTTTATTATATTTTCAATTATACCCTTTGGACATTTGTTGTATCATACTTATTTTTTATATTTTCCTTTTAGTTTTTTCTATTTTTGGTAAGATGCCTTAACTCTTCGGGTATAAATACTTACTGTAAATGTAACCACAAGAATAATCATACCTCTCTAATATCGAATATACATATTTTGTATGCATTGCTTTCAACTTGTTTGTTTATTTCACTCTTATCCTAATCCTTAAGTAAGGCAAAGTGATAAGTACCCTCATTAGAATAGCTCATGCATCACATTGAGTTGAACCATGAATCCTTGAAGTTTGAAGTTTCCTTAGTGCATTATATCCTTAAAATAGTTCATAGGTTACTTGTTTACTTTCCTATTGTTTTTCGTGCATTTCCATCATTATGTTCGAGCTTTTGGCAAGCTTGGACTCATTCCAGTGATTGTTCTTGTTAGTCCTTAGATCGATTTGTATTAGATAGAGAAGAAAGCAAGAGGCAACAGGGTTCTATCAACATATAAGAGAGAGGGAGGGTTGGAAGTAGGGTTTGATACATGTGTTTATTATAAGGTTATATTTTATAATTATGAAAAGATTGTGGGGTTAATGATGGAAAAAAGTAAGGACATGTAGTGTTGAATTGTAATTTAGAGCTTCAAGGGAGGAATTCTAATTAAATGTTCAGGCATAAAGAGGATTCCCACTGAATCCCTATTATGAGCATGTAAATGAACTGAGTAAGGTAAAAAAAGACTCCATAAGGAATTAGGGGAGAATGGAACACTCAATGAACAATAAATTCGGTTCCTACCGAACATCTAGAGAATACATCATATACTTATGCATTTGTTAGAAGAGGATAGTATATATAAATATGTATTATTTGCTTTCGTAGAAAATATATTTGTAGAGGTTATATATAAATATATGCTCATGCTTTATAGGAAATTATATAGATTATTCCTTAATATGCTACGTCGTAACATTACCTATATATCTATAATGTTAAACCGATGCACGAACATATATATATTTATATAGGTTATTTATATTATAAACACAATGTGTAATATATATGTATATCTATTAATATTATATAAATTTGTTATATTGTAAAGTAACTTTTGAAGTATATATATACTATAGTATAAAGAAAATATCATTTATACCATTCCATTTGCATCAAAACACCGAATTCATAAAATCACCTTCAAGTTTCAGAACAGTTGTTGTAAAATGACATTTTCTTTATATTATATGTTATTCGAGATCTTGTATGCTTAACCAAATTAGCCAATATAGTAGTACCATTCAATTCGTAAAAATACCTAGATATGAGTCCGTTTTCATTGTTAATTTTTTTTTTCTCCCACCTCCACAGATTAAAATGTGTTGAGAACATGCTTAATGTGTCCATCGTATGAAATGTCCAAATTATGAACCTTAGCTCAAATTTTTACATGGATGATAAGAGAAGTTTTAATGTACGAGTTGTTGACTTTCCAAATATATCGTGATAAGATAAATGAGTAGGTGTTCATCTTTACTAATGTAACCTCCTAGAAATCTTATTGGCATTATAACCTACTGGTTGTTAAAATTGTGATTTCACTGTTCATTTGAACATGTATAATTGGTAAAATCATATGCAATTGTAAATTTATAGCATCATCTATCGAAATTCATACTTCTATCAAAAGTTTATACTAGAATGATTTTATATCTGATTTAGTTGAGAAAAATATAATAAAATTATAAACTTATAAAATTATATGGTTAACTTACGATTTTAACAATTATGTTCACCATTGACCCCAACTAACTCGAAGTATATTAATGTTCTATAATCAACAAATGCCAAAATATCATGTCCCCCAAATATACAAAAGTGTCATAAGGTTTAATAAATAACTCGATTGTCCACAAAGGGGATTTACCCTAAATAACATAAGTTAGAGCATAAGCTATTAGAGAGGTCTCACACGCTCCTATAACCATAAGTAATATAAAGTCTTAAAAGGGAGTCTTCCCACAACACAAACAAATTGGAAAAATAGCACAAAACCCTCATCATGTCACTAATCATCGTAAAAGTAAAGATGGTCCACACCATCCTCTATTTCAAATCTGTCACCAAAGGGCTCCTAAAAAATGACGTAGTCATTACTAGTTGTGCCTAAAAATGAAAGAATAAGATGAATCCCAGTATGAAGTACACAAGCAAACACAGATGCCAAACCAAACATGTCACATGTACGTAATGCAAAATAAACGATCAATCGGTTATTATCTTTATTATTAGCAATCATACAACAAATGAGTACTTATAATCCCCCTATGCCATGATCTCTTATACATATAGATAGATATAATAGTATTAGTTTTTTAAGCTTACTACCATATACTATAGTGAAGGTCATATGACCAATACTTAGGAACTGAGAACCATGAAACTCTAGATCTAGCTACATCCCATATGCAAGTCTACCTAGGGAATCCTTACACATGATCAACAATTGCCCCCTTATACTGAAGTACATGCTATTGCAAGCACAAATAGCATAATTATGATTTTAGAAGCCAAGTTTGTTTTGATCAAGTTATTTTGTTCTAACCTAATTGATTAAGTAGCTTAATAAACTAGTAAGATGACCCAAGGCTACAAGAATCCAAGTACTTGCCTCAACAATGATGCATTACACTTAGTTCCTTCATATCTAAATTCAAGTAGTCACCTGCATAGTACTAAATCCACCAATTAATAACACTTGACTTATCTTCAACTTAGCCTCTACTAAAGTTACCTAGGTCCTTATTTATATTAATCAATTTAATCCAACTTAAAGCTCCAATAAGTTAGATTACTAATTCTTACTTCCTTCTTTTTTGTCTCTTAATTGGATTACTTGGAAGTGCTTCTAAATCCCTAATTTTCAGGATAGAGATCAAAAGTTTTAGTTGTGAAAAAAATAGATAAGGAGTTGGTTAAGCTAGGAAAAGTTAGGAAAACAAAAGAGTTTTGAGCAAGTGATAAGAATCAACCCTTCGAGGCCATTACCTAAAGTCAAGCTAAAGGACTGTAAAGGCTTGCCTGATATATGCTAGGTCAAGTACCCTTCAAGGGAGAAGATTCCATCACTAACTTGGAATTACTTCATCTTACTTGACCTAAGTGCCAAACTTTAACCATGATCAAGACAATATTCGAACTAATGAACACTGGTTTTCATCCTAGCTAAGTTGTCCAGTTGCCTACTCAAAAGAGGTTCCAATCAACACCCAACATCTTTGCTCGGACCTAACTTAGATCGGTCAACCAATTTTCTATTTTCTTTTCAACCTCTTTTGAGTTGATTCTAACTAGTACCATGCCATTAGAGAGCTTGTACCTACAAGAACAACAGAGCGTCACCAGCTTAACACATGTCTTTTAACACAATATTCTAAAATGTTTCTTTCTTCCATACATTGTACAACATTTATCCTTCTTACCCCTTCTAGTATGCCTTAGGTCTTACATTTGTAATTTACCCTTTTATCTTTTCCTTGCATGCATGTAATCCTAGTGGGGCAAATATATAAACTTCATTAATTTGTAGCAAACACCATCACTTCATTATTGAAAAATTTAACCTTTAAGAGTACATAGCTGAGTCTTCTCTTTTCTTTAACTCTTATCTATTCCTTTTAGCAAAGAGCAGTGGCAAGTGACATTAATCCATACTTGTGTGTCATATCAAGTGGAGATTAAGTAGAGTAGGATTAGTTGGTACATCATATCTTATTGCCAGCTGCTCAGGTTTTGCTAAACTTCCTTATTTTCCTTTGTTTCAATTCATTGTGGTGCTTCTCTCTGTGTACAACCTTGGAGATGTATCAATAGGGCTTGGCATCCGAATGATACAGAAGACAGTGTCTGGATGCTAAGTTTTTGCTGTTTATAGTGGCATAGCGTTCAGATGATAAGTTATAAGACGTCTAGACTCCTTGTTTCTATTCTATAGAATTGCATAATAAAACACCTTAACTTAAAAACCAAAATAACTAACTTGTCTTCCTAAACTCAAACGCTTCCAAAGAGATCTTAAGGAGCGATATTCTAATAATTTCCAATACTAAAACTCTTCTATTAGACCTAAATTCTAACTCCAAATTATCGAAATCCATTACAAGGATCCAATACTAAGAGTAAAGGCTCAAGAAACTTACTTACAATGTCTTAAACACTTGGTAAGGTTTGAAAATGAAATTAGATATTGCCTACCATTAGTAAAATACTTAGTTTTAGATTGAACTCTTAATAGAATCCTAAGTTTAACTTATCCAAAAAACAACATTCCAATTGAAAATCAAGCTTAACTTAGGAAATCCTCCATGAACTCACCTTATACACTTAAATGAGCTACAAAATGAAGTATACTAACAATTCTCACTTGAAACACTTAGTAAAGAGTTGAAATTAATAAGGAATGAGATGATTTAAGCTACTAGAAGACTTATTATGAATTTTCTTAAGCCTAATCTTCAAGATTCTTACGTTAATCACCTCTTGCTTACCACTTTTGGTTAGGTTTAGAGGAGGGGTCTCAAATTTCTACACAAAGAGCGAGGTTTATGCCTTATTTGGTAGCTATTAAGGTTTATTAAAATGAGGTCGGTTTTAGTGAGTAGGGTTTGAGGAGAGTTTTGAAATCCCTAAAATACCATTGTTTTTAGAAACTTTTTTCTAATTATTACCACATACCTATACCCCCCCCTAACTTGAAAACAACTTTGGGTACTTTCGTTTTACTTCTTCCTCTAACGCCTAAGTGGTTTCAAGTGGCTTTCCCATTGAACTTTCACATAGGAAATCGACCTTCTCTTCAACTCTTAAACCTTCTTGTCTACTATCGTAAGAGGCTTCTCAATTGAGGTGAAATTGGGTTGTAAACCTAGAGCTTCTAAGTCTACTATCAAGACTTCTTCTTCTTTTGGATTTTGATTCTTTTGTGGCACAAACTTTTTCAACATTGATACATAATACACACTGTATACCCCCTTTAGAAATGTAAATAAGGCTAGGCGATAGGCTACTTTCCCTATCTATGATGTGGCCCGATTTATCTAGGACTTAACTTCCCTTTCAAACCAACTCTTACCACTCCCTTAATTGAAGAAACCTTTAACAAGACTTGATCACCAACCTAAAACTTTAAAAGTCTTCTTCCCTTATTCTCATAGCTTTTCTATCTAATCCAAGCCACTAGCATCCTCTGTTGGATACCCTGAGCTTATCTGTTGTTTACCAATTCTAACCCCAAAAGCTATCTTTCTCCCATTTTGTCCCAATGTATGGGTGATCAGCACTTTTTCTATACAAAGCTTCAAAGGGTGCCATTTGAATCATTGCTTAATATCTGTTATTATAAGTGAACCCTAATATTGGGAGGTGCTTATCCCAGTTTCCACCAAAGTCTAGCGTGTAAGCTCTCAACATATCCTTAAGTATCTGAATAGTCCACTTAGATTATGCATTCGTTTGAGGATAAAAGGCTGTACAGAATTGAAGTTTAGTACCCAACTCTTTTTGTAAACTTCTTCAAAACAAACCTACAAATCAAGTATCCCCATCTAATGTGATTGTCACAAGCATACCTTGTAAATCTAACCACTTCCTTGACATAGGTTTTGCCAACTTTTCTATTTTACAGACCATGTGAAAAACTACATTACGAACACAAGCGCAGGGCAGCGGGGTGTTGGTTAGGGGGGTAGGGTGGTTAGGTGGGCGAATTGAGTTAAATGCCTTAATTTTATTTTAATATCAATTTCTTGATTTAAATCATTAAGTGAATGTAATATTCAAGCAAATGAGCAATATATAAAATATAAAAGTTAAAGAGTAAGGGATAGAGAAATCAAACCCAAGATTTAATGTAGAGTTCGAACAACTCGAACAACCCCTTACTCTCCATGATCACGCAATGCCTCAATTGAGGTCTTTATACACAATTTTATTAATCTCAATGGATCAAGAGCCTACACCCAATCTTTGTTACAAATGATTTCAAAACCATAACAACTCTCAATCACTAGTATAGCGTACTCTCTCAAGTAAACATACAAATGTATTTAGCTTAGCACTATATTGGGGCTTACAAAGTATTACAAATAAAGAGCACAAGATAATTAGAATGATTTACAAGTAAACAAGAGGAATAATTATAGATGTTTGGAACTATTAATTATACTTCAATTGGCCATCAACTTGTATTTATAGCCTCTCTAAAAAATCTAACCGTTAGTTTACTTCTCTCTGCATTTAATGTTCTACTTTAGCTCTTTTCTATGTAGACCAACCGAATAGTTCATTTAAATAGGGTCACCAATCGGATGGTCTTTAGGTCACCAGTCACATGGTCCAACATAGCTCACTAACCTTAGAAAACTAGGTACAACTAGTTGGATGGTCCTTGGGTTTCTAATCGTACAGTTCGATACATGTTCTTATTCATAGTTCACTTAGTGCAACTAGCTGGATGAGTTCTAGTATTACTAGCCGATTAGTTCATACCGGAATAGCTAAAAAACACAAATTAAGGCACCACAAGTAGTTTTGATCCCTTTTATTCTTTCAAGAATTCCATAATCAATCTAGTGAGTGTTATATATTATAAAGACATAGTGTTACGAAGATAATTTAAGTCCTTTAATCAAATTACCAAGTTCTTATAAGATTTGCAAATAGGTTCATAGCAATGATTAATTTAGCATAACTTGTATGGTTTTGTTCTCATCAAGATACATATAAGAACCTATTAGTTCGATAATTTCCCCTTTTTTGATGAGGAGAAAACTTTATTAAACAAACTCCCCTCCTTAAATATGATACTCCCATTCAACTTGACATTCCCTCTCAATGAATCACTAGTTATAAAGGATTTAATTTGAGAATGCTTATAGGAGAGTCAATATGTAAGCAAGTTGAAAAAGTTTAATCTTCATTTTAAATTGACTTATAGGATAGCAAATTTAACTTCATGGCCAATTTTGGACTTACTAATCAACCAATCTAAAAACTTCACTATTTTCTTAAATAAAGACAACTAGGTGATTTGAATTCTTCTCCCCCTTTGGTTTTATAAAAAAAATGAGAGTCTAGGTAGTAAAGAGGAAGAGAAAAGCAAGTTGAAATTCCAACATAGCCTCGGCTTAAGCCTTAAGGTATACCACCTATAAAAGAACATAATGCAATAACTAATGTAAGCTAGCAATACAATATACAACCATTTGTTAGATAGCAACCAACTTCCTAAGGTAACAAAAGATTCCATACATCATAGTAATGAAAGACCATAAGGAAGAACATAAAAATAGATAAGTAAACTAATAGAAGGCCGAGTGGCCAAAATCCATAGTTAATACATAACTAAGGAGAGTGGTTGATATTGACTTGTAAATGAACACACAATCCTAATATCGCATGTAACCAAAAGGGAGTGGGTCCAGACTGCAAGATGGTCCAAAAGATAAATGGTAGTCAAAGGATGATTAGGGGTTTTCATGCATCGACAATGGATATAACGCATCAATACCTCACACGAACTCGGGTCACACTTGATATGATACATAAGTATAGCTAGAGGGTACTTACTACTAGTCTATACTCAATGGGTTAGATAAAAGTAGTTCAAGAGTAAGTAAAAAAGGTCACTTAGCTCAAGAGAGAGAAAGTTCAATGTATTTTCTATATATTGATTGATGGGGCTACTACAATATGCTAATATTTATAGTACCTAATTAGGGTAAGTTCTAGGTTACAGGAAATTATAGAAAAGAATTTCTATTATCTAGGAAAAGGGAAATAATTTACAGGGATAGCAATGTAATCGTGCCAAAAGAAAATCCTTTATCAAAAAGGACAGTATGGATGTTAGAAAAGACAGCATGCATGTAATTTTGCTCATTCTATCGCCCAAATGGCACTACAAGTTAAGCAAAGGTAGGCCTTGATTAGGTCTAGTTAGTGTTGGCAGTTCTGTAGCTATAATTGTTGGGATTGGACGAAGGTTGGCTCTTAACAATTGTTAGTTCGGCTTCGGCAATGTAGGGTTGGCTATAACTTGATTTGGTGCTTGGACTGGTGTGTTTCAAAAGGGTTGATTGATTACCTTAGCAATTTCCTAGATGGTGTGGAGAGTAAAGTAGCTCGGCAGGTCGGACTGGGGTAAGCATTGCTTCTTGGGGCTTAACTCACCTTGGATAGCTTGGCGAACCATCTCAGCTAGCCTTCAGGTTCGAGAGTACGTAATTGGTCCTTGATCCTTATCATCCCCTCCAGGTTGTTTAAGATTTGGGATCAAATTTGGTTTAACTCTAGGTTGCTCGTGTAAGATTAGAGATTGGCAATGTTGAAGGAGTCCAAGACTCCTATCCTTCAAGTAGTTCAATCCTATAGACATTAGGATTGATCTTTTCAAGCACTTTGAAAGGTTCGTCGGCTTTGGGAGACAACTTGCTCTTCCTTAAGTTTGGGAATTGTTCCTTATTGAGATGTATCCAGACCAAATCACCTGGTTGAAATTCTCTCTTCTTCTATCCTCGGCCTCGCTTCTCAAGTTTAGTACTAGCTTAACTCAATTGCTCTATAACCTTTTGGTGCATGGCTTTGATGGCCTTAACTTGTTCTATGGCTAGAAGGTCATCATCAAGTCTTAGTTAAGGTGCTTAGTCCATTAGGAACTCAAGGTTAAACCCATAGGCAACCTTGAATGGAGACATGTTTGTTACATTATAGGTAGTCCTATTATATGTGAACTCAATGATTGGTAGACACAAATTCCAATTGACCATGTTTCGTCTAATAGTGACACATAGCAAAGTTCCCATAGTTTTGTTGACAACCTCAGTTTGTCCATTGGTCTGTAGATGGTAGGACATGATGTATAATAGCTTAGTTCCCATTCACTTCATAATGTCCTCCAAAAGTAGTTTATGAACGTTGGGTCTCGATCCAAAACAATAGTTCTAGGTATTTCGTGAAGCTTGATAATTTCATGCAAGAAAAGAAGAAGAGATAGTTGAAGCGTTGTTAGTTTTGGAGCAGGGCACAAAATGTATCATCTTGCTAAATCAATCTACAACCACTATGATGGACTCCTTCCCTTGAGATGTCCTCGAGAATCCTAACATGAAATCTATACTTAGCTCAGACTATGGTTTGGTCAGGATAGGTAAGGGTAGATAGTATCCTTGCTTGGCTCAACTCTTCACTTTTCGGCAAGTTACACACCTTTCCAGTATGGGTTGGACATTTCTCTTCATCCTTACCAAAAGAATCTGGAGGATAGTACTTCATGGTTCCAGTGCTAGCCAAAGTATCTTGTCAATCCTCCTCCATGTGCCTCACGCACTAATAATTCTCTCATGAAATAGGTTAGGATACATAGCTTCTTCTTCCTGAATAAGTATCCATCTTCCCTATGATAGTCATTCAGTATCCATCCTTCCTTACATCGAGCATAGATAGGACCAAAGTAAGGATCCTCAACATACAAATTCTTTATTGTTGAAAAGCCAAGCAACCTCGTCTATAGCTCGATCAGGAGAGAATGTTATCTTAATAGGGTGTCAGCCATTACATTGTTCTTTCCATTCTTATATTTTATGACATAAAAAAAAAAAAACACTCCATGAACTTGACCCATTTGGCTTGCCTTCAAGACAACTTGGGTTGGTTCTTTAAATATCTCGAGGATTCATGATCGATGTAGATCACAAATTCCTTAGGCAACAGAAAGTATTGCTATACCATTAGGGCTCGAATTAAGGAGTAGAACTCCTTGTCCTAGACAAAATAGTTGAGTGTAGCTCTTCGAAGTTTCTCATTGAAGTAAGCAATAGGTTAGCCCTCTTGCATCAGCACAACACCTATACCTAGTCTAGATGCATCACACTCTACTTCAAATACTTTATCGAAGCTCGATAGAGCTAAGATAAGGGTTATGGTCAGCTTATCCTTCACTTCCTCAAAACTCATCTACTCTTTCTCTCTCCATTTAAATTTAATATTCTTCTTTAAGAATTTAGTGAATGGGCCACAATCATACTGAAATTCTCTACAAATCTACAATAGAATGATGCCAAGCTATGGAAACTTCTCACATCAGTTGGGGTGTTCCACACTGGTCATTCGATGATTTCTTTAATATTCTCTTCATCGATTTGTATGCCACCACTACTTATAATGAATCTTAAGAATATCACCTTAGACCAACAAAAGTCACACTTCTTTAGATTGGTGTAAAGTTATTTAGCTCGGAGTTTCACAAAGACGCTTTAAAGATGTTGCTGGTAGGTCTTCAAGTCGAGACTGTACACCAAGATGTTGTCAAAATAAACTATGACAAACTTCCTTAATAAGTTTCAAAGCACATGATTCATTAAGTGCATAAATGTGCTCGGTGTGTTGGACAGTCTAAATGACACTATAAGCCATTCATATAATCCATGACATGTTTTGAATGCAGTCTTCCACTAGTCACCTTCGTGCATTTAGATCTAATGGTATCTATATTTGAGTTCGATCTTAGAGAATACTCTTGCTTGTCTTAATTCATCTAGCATGATATCAAGCTTAGGTATGAGATACTTGTTCTTGATGGTGATTCGATTGATCGCTCGACTATTTACATACATCCTCTAAGAACCATCTTTCTTTGATACTAACAAGGCCGGTACTGCATAGGGACTAAGGGACTCAAGTACATAGTCCTTCTTCATCATCTCATCTACTTGCTTCTCAGCTTGGCAGTTTATTTAGGATTTAGCTTATAGGTAAGCTTGTTCAACATTAAGGCTCTTAGTTACAAGTCGATTGCATGCTCGATGCCTCGAATTGGGGGCCGACCTTTTTGTAGCTCCTTTGGAAACAAGTTGATAAATTCCTCTAGTAAGGTTTTTACCTCAATAGGTAACTCCTCTTCTTCAAGTCTCAACTCTAGAATTCTTTAGACCGGTAGATAGGTTAGTCCTTCTAGCTCCATCTTTCTTTTCAGTTCAGCTCGGGTCAATATTGTAGATACCTAATTTTTACTCCCCTTTTATTTTTCAAATTAGGTTATAGGGTTCTAAATTAGAAAAAGTTAAAAAAAATAGAAAATTAAAGAAAGCCCCAAAAAAATGAAGAAATTTAGAAAAAAATAAGAATTCTAGAAAAATATTAAAATATAGGAAAATAGGAAAAAGTACAAAAAAAAAAAGAAATAAAATAGGGTATTTAGAAAATAATAAATTTTTAGGTTGTTTAAATAGAATATAATTTTAATTTCAATAGTTTTGAATAAAAGGCTGTTGGGTAAAAAATTGATTCTAGCTCAAGTTAACTTGATCTATATGTGTAATTAATTACATATATGAATAAGGAAAAACCAATAGCTTAGTTGGATAAGCATTTGGACTTGATATTACATATGACTTACAGATCTTAGGTTCAATCCATAGAAGGTGCAAAATGTATCTTTTATTTTCTTTTCTCACTTTATTGCCATGTCATCACCACGTCACGAGCTACGTCATCACCACGTCACGAGCTACGTCATCGCCACGTCATTTGCCAACTCACTTCTAAGTGTGGTAGACACATTCCGACACATGCCGACATACTCCAGCACATTTATACACATGTAGCTATGTATTTGGCATCACATATTGTCCAGATTCGTCTAATTAAAAAATGGAAGAAAATCATATTGCATTTAATTTTTTCCATCTTTAACTTGACCGTAACACCTATAAATAGGGGTCTATTCTTCATTTTTAAAACACAACAAAAATTTGAAAACACTTTAGAAAAGCAAAAATCGAAGTTTCCTCTCTCTAGCACGGTTCTTCTCTCTTTAGGATAGCATTCCCTACGGTGTTTTTACAAAAACCACCACTATCGGATTTCTCGAGCCGACCGAGCCGACTCTAAGCCGAAGTGAGCTAATCTAAGTCAAAGTGAGCCGACCAAGCCAATCCAAGCCGAAGTAAGCCGATTAAGCTGATCGGAACCGTTTGAGTCAATCCAAGCCGATTCGGTTTTTATTTTATTTATTTATTTATTTATTCATTTGTTTATTTGTAAATGTTATAAATGAGAAAAAGAAAAAAAAAGAAAAGAAAAAAGAAAGAGAAGAAAAAGAAGAAAAAGAAAAAGAAAGAGAAAGAAAGTAGTCTATTTATTTATTTTAATAGAAATAGATAGAATAAGTATAAAATAAATAAGATAATATAATAAAAATAAAAATAAATAAATAGGTTAGTAAACAAAAATCGTTTTCACACTTAGAAAAAATGAGTTTTTTAAAAATAAATGAAAATAAATAAATCAATTTTCAAATTAGAATCATTTAAAATTTCCAAAAATAAAATCCAACTTAAGACCCCTTATAATCTTGTTTCAAATCACCTCAAAATGGGTAAAAACGTAAACCCAACAATTTTTCTAAAAATTAAAATCAAACCACCTACTAAAGTTTTTATAAACGAATTACGGAAATCTGATCCCGAATAGTGGGTACATAGGCACTCGTACATAAGTATAGAGCGACTTAAAATTTGGAAAGTTTTATTTTTTCCATTTTTAGATATTTATGTAAATTAATCAATTTAGTCGCATGTGTCATAATTAGATGTTTTTAGAAATTAAAAAGGGTATATTTGAAAAGCGAAGTTAAATTCGGAAAATTAAAAAAGTAGTACCTGTTTAGGGTTTAATAAATTAGCCCCCGGACCTAAATCTTTGATTTTCAAAAAAGTCGTTTTACAAATTGGTTTTTTAATTGATAGATCGGTAGCTAAGTTATAACCAATCCACCCAATTAGTTATAACTTAACCCCTTTTCCCGACTTCAGTCGGGTGGCGACTCCAAATCTTTTCGAGTTAGAAAAAATGATCTTCTTTAAACCCTAGTTGAGGGTTAATATTAAGCGGGTAAGATTTAGTATCAATCGATTTAGAGAAGACCTAATTTTATAAAAAAAAAAAAAAAAAAGGGAGGGTGAAAAACCAGGCTCAGCAAATATCAAAGCCTCTTTGTTCAAGGTTCGGCTCAGTTGGGACTGCATGACCTTTACTTACTTGGCAGTCATAGGACTCAATTTGACCCTCCTGCCTTCATACTTTGAGGAAAAAGTATTCCTCCTTCCATCATATAACATAGCTCGATTGAACATCCATGATCATCCAAGTAAAACGTGGGATGCACTTATGGGCAGCACATCACAGAGCACTTCATCTCGATATTTACTAATGCAAATCAGCATAAATACTTGTTTGTTCACCTGTAGGGCTCCCTTATCACTGGGCCAATGAAGCTTATAAGGTTTTAGGTATGACTTGGTTAGCAATTTCGATTGTTTGACCACAGATATAGAGGTTGCATTGGTATAGCTCCCATTATCAACTATCAGGGCGCAATGTAGAAGAGATTTTCTCTCTATTCATCTTCAAGCGTAGGACTAACACCAATTATCCTCTTTAACACTAGATTGATTGGCATAAAGTTGCCTTCCTCACTGTAGATAACCTTTTCTTCAGACAATTTGGTCTATTTGTCCTCCTTCAACTCCTCTACTTCCTCATCAGTGCTCTCTACTTCGAAAGTCAGCATCTCGCCTTAGATCACCATAGTCCTTCTATTTAGACACTAGAACTTACTTGTCCTTTCGCTTAAACTCTAGCCTTTCTCAAACTTCCTTGGAAATTCCTTCTCCTCTACTCGAGTAGTTTGAGCAAGTCAGTTCTCAACAACGTTACTTAGTTTCGTTCGTATAGGTTTGCTCAAAATAGTTTAATTACTACCTGGTCGACTAACTAGTGGTCAGAACCTTCCTATTCGGTGCCTTTCTATCCTCTGGGTAGCTCGAATTATATAGTCAAGTGACCTAACTTCCATGGTTTCCAAGATATCTCTGATCTCATACTTCAGTCCACTGATGAATCGAGATACCATTCGGTCTTCCAGCTCATTGACTTCACATCGAATTATCAACATTTGGAATTCCTTAACATAAGCTTCAACAGTTGATCCTCCTTACCTCAGTTCCTGTAACATTTTGAAGGCATCCTGAAGATAGTAGTTTGGTACAAACCTTCTCCTCATAACCCTCTTTATTTCATCCCATCTCCTCATTTCTCATTCTACTTCTCTTCATTGGGTGGCTTGCAAGTTTTTCTACCACAGGATAGCATAACTAGTAAATTCCAACACAGCAAGTCTAACCTTTGCATTATTAGGCACTTCGTAGTATTCAAACTACTTTTCAATCTTATCTACCTAATCCAGGTAGTCCTCGGCATCACTGCTTCCAGAAAAACTTAAAATATGCATCTTCAATTCTTCAACTCTAGGGGCTCATACATTTCTTTCTTCAACCTTGTAGTACTCCTCTGCGTCATCATCTCCTTCCACTTCTTCCTCTATCTCTTCAAGCATTAGCCTTCATCTAGCATCCCTACCAATTCCTTCAACTCAGGGTGATTGAGTTGGGGTATTAACTCGGCTAAACTGACCATTGCCTAGCCTTTGCTGCTTACATTCTTTAGTAAGGTTATTTTTAATTCATTGCCTATCTTCTTAGAAAATAGTCACCAAACTAGCTAGCAAGTCAGCAAGCCTATCCAACCAATCACCCACTGATTAAGATGTAAAGCTTTCTTCTTGCCCTTAGCTATGTCGAGTTCCACTTTTTTAGTTTCCTAAAGTTCCTTGAACACTTAAATCTAACATTGATGGTTATTCTACAAAATTGATGTTTAATAATACCACTTAAAGTTCTTTTCGTGAATAACAACAGCAAAGCAATACTTCTAACATTATAACAATTATACAACAAACAAACATTTAACCATACTCTATTTTGTATATTGGAAATAGGGGAAAACAAAGTACAGAACACTTCTCAACTACCAAACTCCAATGTTTACAATAAAACCTCTATCACACGAGAATAGTGACAAACCACTCAAAGAACACAGTAATAGAATCCAACTTTGAACGTAGCTAAACTTTGATACTAGGATAATATGGACTCATGGATGAACACACAAGCCAAATATCACGTGTAACCAAAAGAAGGTGGGTTTGGATTGTGAGATGGTCTAAAAGATAAATGGAAATCAAAGGATAAGTAGGGGTTCTCGTACATCGACAATGGATATGATACACCAATGCCTCATACAAACTTAGGTCGTACTTAATATGATGTACAAGTATGGCCAGAGGGTACTCGCTACTAATCTATACTCAATGGGCTAGATAAGAGTAGCTCAAGAGTAAGCAAAAAAGGTCACTTAGCTTAAGAGAGTGAGAAAGTTCAGTGTATTCTCTGTATATTGATTGATGTTGCTGTTGCAATATGCTAATATTTATAATAACTAATTAGGGTAACTTCTAGGTTGTAGGAAATTATAGAAAATAATTTCTACTAACTTAGAAAAGGGAAATAATTTACAAAGGTAGCAATGTAATCATGCTAAAAGAATATCCTTTAACAAAAAGAACAGTACGGATGTTAAAGAAGACAACCCATGCGTAATTTTGCTCATTCTGTGGTCCTAATGACACTACAAGCCGGCAAGGGTGGGCCTTGATTAGGTATGGTTGGCATCGGTAGTTTGACAGCTCTGATTGTTAAGACTGGACAAGGGTTAGCTTAAGGACAACTTGTTACGCCCCAAAGTCACAAAGTCGCAACAGTCCCACCGTGTAAACCAATCTATGATAGTAACTGGCCTCACAATACCTACTATAGATAGAATCTACACAAGGCGTCGACGACTCCTCGCTTTGAAGTAAACAGTTCAATTAAGAGTTTAGCTAAAGTTATAGTAATTATCAATAATTTTAAATCAACATACATAATTATATGTACAATCCACAGAACTTCCCAAGAAACTCTATATTAACATAACAATTCGTTAATTTATATAACGACTATCAGTCTTTCATTCTTAAGCTATAAAAGACGATTTGGCTATATATCCACTACTAAGCGAATTAATCCTTACACCCTAGGATTTAAAAGAACTAACCTCTAGATAGTTGTTGGGTGGCATAATACTCAAAGTATTCAGAATTCAAGACCTACAAAAGGATCTATATGGGTATGAGCAACTACAACTCAGTAAATTGAATTGGAGACTCATGAATGTATACAAACACAAACAAGATTATCAAGCAATTATTTTCATACAATGTAACAAGCAAGTATCATCACACAACGTAATCTAGTCCGTTGTGAAATCAGAGAAATTTCACTCACTCTAATCCGAGTTGAGGAGTTTTCATGTTATGCAATAACTCACAACCAAACCCAAGTTTGTGCAATGGAGACACAGCTCCTCCTAAGACTATCTTTCGAACCAATGCCCTCATCCTCACCGTGACCTCCTCTTCTGTCACTTAGTTCAACTAAGAATGAGGAAAAGACCAATTGCTATCCAGTGCTATCTTTATTGAAGGTGTCGGTGTTTGGTTGGAGAATCCTAAATATCCCCTAAAGGATTGCAATGCATGACAATTTAGGTCATTAGAGTTGAATAAAATTAAATTCCATTTAAGGTGTTCAAACAATTTCATACCAATCCAGTTATAACACAAAATCAACACAAATTCAGATACTCAAACACATGCATGAACTACTTACAATTACAATCATATACAATCCTAAGTCTCCCAGTACCATAAATTAGTACTTTAATACAGTAAGTAATAACCCAACTTACTTGAAATTCTCAGTTGCCCGATCACTTAATTGCAAGTCTGTTCGTCTCCGTGTATCCTATAATACAAATAGGTCTTTTTAATACTTATACTTCAATGATTCATATTCTAAGTTATAATTTAACTCATTTCTCCATGTATACTTATTATTTACTAATGATTCCTTCTACTTTATTTCGAGGTTCAGTTTCTAAATTAGATTCCAATTTTGATTCTAGAATCCTAAATATACTCGAATACTAATGTGAAATTAATCACATTAAGCTCAAGTATTCTAATACATATTGAGTCTTAATTTAGTATTCTAAACTGTTCGGTACACTTTAATCCTAATTGGGGTACCAGATTTATTCCCAATATAAGAAAATCTTACATTTTTTTATACAATTACCTAAAATTAAATTTTGTTTTAGATTTATTATATACTAATTTTTATTATTATATTATCTAAATAACCCTAATTTTTCATATTTATTAATTTTCCAATTCCACATATTCCTAATTTCCTACAATTACTACACAATTCCTATATTAATTACACTTAACACTCCAAAGGCTAGGATTAGATTTCCACATCAAAAATTAACATCCCTAAACATCTAATTACCATCTAAATCAGTAATTAATCACTGAATCACCTAATTAACCCAAAATTACCCAATTTTTCCATCATTTTAGGGCTAAAAATTTACTTAAAAATTTCAAAAATTAAATTTAAGAAAATGGCTTCATAGCACTATTCTATATCACTTAAGCATTCTAGAGAAAAATCTTAAACTCCAAACTATACTCTTAAACCTATTTATTTCTAATTCTCATCATGCTCGGTTTTACTTAATTTTTTAAGAACCCTATATTTTCAGACATGATTAAACTTAATCACTATTTTTCTCTAAATCTACATACAATAAATCCTTAGAATAATAAATTCATAATTTTTTAGGTAAAATAAATAATTTTAAGAAATTGCATAAAATTGGAGCAAATGAGAGACTCACTGGGTCTAATAGCTTTTGGGCTTCTCACATCGGTCCAGGTGTGTCGGCTAATCCAGGCGGTGGGTCTGGAGTTGGGTGGTGGTGGTGGTGGCTCGGTTCCAAGTGATAGTGGTGGTAGTGTGTAGATTCGGTTTACTAACCCCTACTGTACAGATTTCCTTAATATTTTCCTAAACCTTAATTTTCCTCTTCAATTTTTGGTGCTCCCAATTTTTTCTAACTTTTAACTGTCCAAATGAGTTTTGTAATTTTTCTCCCTATTTATAGAGCTTTATAGTAATTATTAAGCATTTAATTGAATAAGACATTACCCAAATCTCTTAATTTTTGCCTTTTGTATTGCTTGATTTTGATTAGTTAATTTTCTTCTTCACTTCTTGACCTGCCATAACCAAATCTACATCATTCCTTATTCCTTTGATTTTTTTTCTGATTTTTTCTTAATTAATTAATAATTTTCTTTAATTATTTAATAAGTTTCCAACTAATTTAAGTAATTTTGCATATTTTTATCTACATGTAAATACATGTGGGGTATATGTGAACATTCCTAATTATTATTTAGGTCATTCTATGATTTTTAGTATACATATAATCTATCTCTAGCAATTTATTAGTTATTAGATTACACTTTTCACCTTTTCGATAATTAACAATTATTATACTTAAAATTTGAAAATTTTATAATCTCTTATTTTATTACTTATTTTCTTAAATTCAAGTTTACGGTATCATTTTTACTAATATTTCTATCTATAGTTTATAATTTAGGTTTGATCGGATCCTTTAACCGATTGTCTTAAACTTTATGTACTAAGTTCAATCTTACGGTCATTTAGCTTAACTTTAGGGCTAACACGACTCACATTCGGGTTGGCCTCGGATGGTTGGCTCTTGACAATTGTTAGTTCAACCTTGGCATTATGGGGCTGGTTGTAACTTGATTTGGTGCTTAGACTGGTATGTTGTGGAGGGATCAACTAGGCATGTCGACTAATCACCTTGATAGTTTCTTAGATGGTATGGAGAGTGAAGTAACTCGGTAGGTCAAACTGAGGTAAGCATTGCTCCTCAATGCTTAACTTACCCCGAACAACTCGACGAACCATTTGAGCTAGCCTTCTAGTTTAGGAGCATATGATCAGTCCTTGATCCATATTATCTATTATCAAAATCGTGATTCTACTATTCATTTAAATAAACAGAATTGGTAAAATTATATAGAATTGTACAAAACCAATAAATCATAAACTTTTAGAATAGTACATGAAAGTCCATAATTTTACCAATAATTTGCACATAAACAATTTTATATCTATTTTAGTTAAGAAAAACATTATAAAATCATAAACTCATAAAATCACATTTCTAACTTGTGATTTTGACAACTATGAAGGAGAGAGAACTAGAGATGGTCTTAAGGACCAATAAACAACATATATAAGCTATATAATGGAACAAAGATGGCCAGAGGCTAAGTTCATACAAAAATAGAAAATATGAAACATGATAGAGGAACTTCATGAGCTAAGCTTTTGGTGGTGTAGAAGAGTTACCAGAGGATCTCGCAGGAAGGAAGGAAGGAAGGAAGGAAGGAAGGGTGGGGGGGTGGTGAATGGGGGTTTGGTGGGGAAGGATACTGCAAGTAAAAGTGTTGAAATAAGGGATAAAAGATACATTCCTGCCGATGGAAGACCCTTTGTTCCATCTAATAGATCCCAACATCAATGTGGTGGCGTAAGCGACTCTCCATTTAATTAAGATAGGGGTAAATAGATTCTTGATTGCTACCTTAAGATGTACCAATTAGGAGATTAGGAGCTAAAGTGTCATAAGGAATATCCTCACCTACATTTTCTTCATCTCCCTGAGGAATATCCTGAGCAAGCGATTTAATCTCATCATCATCAAGTAGTTCTCCTCGTTCCTAAGGGCTACCACTAGTAAGAGGGGTAAGGGGTTCTTTACAAATCCAACCAGCCTGCTTAGATAGTTTCCATCCTTCTTTTCTAATATGTCGCATTGTGAAGGGCTTAGTGTGGGGATTAATGTTAAGAGTAGGAAAGATGACTATCTTAGCCAACAAAAGCTAAGTAACCAATTGCCCACATTGAAGGATAGCTTACTTAAACTTGTTTGTGACCATTCAATGGAAAATTAAATCCGCATAATCAATCCTTGCATTATTATAAATGTGACTTAATATCTAGATATCGCCTTCGGTCACATGCTTATGGCCTCCACTTCTTAGACAATAATTGTGGTAGATAAATAAGTAAAGGATCTGGTAGTGAAAAGGTAGCCTAATTGCCTTAAGATTTTACTTATTGGCCCCACTATGTTTACTAATGTATCTTTCTTGAAAAACATCCTCACAAAATATGGATCTAACATTATCAATCCTTCCATATACCGTACACCACCTCTTTCAGCCCCCTACAATGTTGTACATGTCATCCCTAGTAATTTCAATTTCCCTTTCATAAAAATAACTATATACCCATAACCTTCAATGTTTTCTAGTATCCATACTAACAAGGAGGTTTCCATCATGACCGTGATCATCCATTAGATTGTAAGAGAAATATCTAACCACCTCTTCATTCTATAATAAGGATGTCCATGGTATTTAGAACTTAATTTGTGATAACCTTGGCCATTTTAGGTATACCAAAAGTATTAAGAACGTTCTTATTAAAATTTTGTACATATTTTTTTAAGAGGCAAAATTTCTCATACTTTTATGCATGGCAGAGTGTGGGAAAGACATGATCACCAAATTAGGCATTGTGAGCTTATCTCCTTCAGCCTCATCTACATCCGCATTGTGCTCTGCCTCATCTACCTACCATTTGGAGATTTTTAGGAAAGTGATCTATAGTTAGGGTTTGGAATGGAGAGTTTAAGTTTGTGAGAGATGAAGGGAGATGAGAATATATGATGAGGAAAGGAAGGGTATGATGATGGAGTAATGTTAATAATGAAAGGAAGAAGTTTGGTGACAGGGAAGGTGATACGAATCAACTTGTCAGACTAGTTGTACGTAGTTGAGCTAGAGGATTATAAGGACTTACACGAAGAATACTGACTTGAGAACCCCTTTAGGGCGAGGATTCCTATTTTGATCTCTACCCTTTAAACTGATATCGACCTAAGTACTAAGCTCTTGTACTTGCTAACATAATTTCTAAGCTACTAAGCCTGCATGCTGACTAGCCAAGTAGCCATACTAACTATCGAGCTCTTACTGTAATCCAGGTATTGTCCGAGCTAACCAACTTCAGACATTAGACCGAGCTAAGTTGACAAGACACTCAACTTAGAAAATATCAAAACAACCTAGAGCTCTTGAGCTTTGATCTAAAGTAGACTAAATAGGCCATAACTACTGAATTTCTTCTGACTTTGTCTAAGTAGGAGTTTACGACTACCAAGCAGCTTGAATATTTGTTACAACTTAACCAACGACACTGCAAGCCTCCAACCTCCCCTTAACTCATGTCTTCTAGCATAATATTTTGAAAGGATTCTTTATTTTTCCATATAAGATATTATTTATCCCTTTTACCCATTTTAGTATGTTTCATGTAATCAATTTATAAATTACCTTTTTGTCTTTTCCATATATGTCATGTAACCCTAATTGGGCTAATATATAAACCTCTTTCTTGTAAGCAAACATAAGGTTGCATTATTGAATATCACCAATTTTCCTTTTTGAGCAACCTTAGTGTTTTCACCCTCTCTCATAACTCTTATCTATTCTCTTTAACAAGGAGTAGAGGTGAGTGACCCTATAGTTTAGACCAGTGAGTCACATCCTACTAATTGTAAGTTGAGTAAGATTGATAAATATGTTCATATTCAATTGGTAGCTGCTCGAATTTGCTAAACCCCCCCTTTACTTTCTTTTAGTCCTCTTTCGTTGTGGTTTTTCTCCATGTGTATGACCCTAGAGATGCATCAAAAGGAGAGTCAATCAAAGGGAGGAGAATGGTCATGCAAATGGTGTAAAGGAGGGATAAGTGAAAATGAAAGAGTTGGGCCCCCTTTTGTGCAAAAACTATGGCGACTATTCGAATGGTAAGGGTAGAACCAACTAGAAGGTTGCAAATAGAACTTTTGAGTCCAAGAATGTCTATTGAGACTAGCTCGATGGTTCAAGACTGACTGTCTAGACAATTCATGAGGGCATTATAGGGTCAAAGGACCAAAGGCAACCATGCTTACAATAAGTTTCTATTGTGCGACTGGTCGTACACAGTCTATAACAACTTACTAAGAAGATTGCTTAGCTCATGAATTTGTGCAATTTTTAGAAGATTAACATTCAAATAAATTTTATGATCATTAAAAAGCTAAGAAATAACACTTTCAACATGTTGGATTTGAGAAATTCAAGCTAGATTAATATTTAGGTTTTAAGTTTAACTAGGCTAATTGTAAAGTAGCTAATAAGCTTGAAAATGTATGAATTCACATAATGACAATTTTAATCAATGAATTATAATTTGTAAATTGAGTCAAACATGTAAGGACATTCAAACAACTTGGAAATCATTAGATAAAAGAGATGCACTTATTCAAGCTTGCACAATACATATCAAATGATGAAGTTCATGTAAGATCCCCATTTGACCATTTTTCTAACACCAAAAATGGTATTCTAAACTGGTGGTATCAAAGAGAACATCATTATCAACTAAATCACCATCTTGGTTTAATGTGTCTTAGCACTCATTTTACATGATCATACCTAATTCTCTTCTCAAAGTGCAAAAACGATCCTCATTCAAGGGTTTTATAAAAATATCAACAATTTGGCTACTTGTATCCACAAATTCTAAGCACACATCATTGTTTTGAACATAATCTTTAATGAAATGATACCTAATCTCAATGTACTTAGTCTTAAAGTGTAGGATCAGTTTTTTTTTTAGATTAATGGCACTTGTATTATCACAACGAATTAGAATTTTGGAGAAGCTAAGGCCATAGTCAAGTAAGGTTTACTTCATGCAAGGGATTTAAGCACAACAACTATTAGTAGCCACATATTTAGCCTTGACGATTGAAAGTGCTATGGAATTTTGTTTCTTAGAGTACCAAGACACTAGAGAATCTCCTAGGAAGTGACATGTATAGCTTATGCTTTTTCGATTGACTTTACATCCTTCAAAATTAGCATTAGACTACCCCGTAAGATCAAAGAAGTATATCTGGGATACCACAAGCTAATTTCAATAGTGCCCACAAGATACTTAAAGATATGTTTTACTACACTCAAACGTGATTCTTTCGGGTAAGATTGAAATCGTGCATATAAGCACAAGGTGAACATAATATCTAGTCAAGAAGTGGTTAAGTATAATAAGCTCCCTATTAAGCCTCTATAAAGCTTCTCACAAATTAATTTATTGTTTTTATCTTTATCAAATTTTAGTTTTATACTCATAAGGGTAGGCCTAACTTTACAATTATCCATCTTAAATCTCTTCAAAAGCCCTCTTATATACTTGATTTATGAATGTTTTATTTTTGGTTTTCTTAACTTGGAGACCTTAGAAATAGTTAAGTTCTCCTATCATGCTCATTTCAAATTCTTTCTTCATACACTCTATAACAGCTCGTTTATTTCACTGAATATAATGGACTCATAATAGAATCTCAATTCATTAGTAATTGAATAAACCCATTATTCTTAGTACATTGTTTACTTAACTAAAAATAGCATATAAGCATAGCCATGTAATACATGAAAATGACTATTTCATCCACATCTTCTACCTTCCTTATAGTTATCTTTATCTACACCATTACACTAATAGAGCATTGAAAACAAATCACCATGCCTTCTTCTTCAACTGCTAGACTCTGTCACATGCACAACAGACCCTAATGCAAATGTAATCACAACAATAATCACAAATAGATCACAAATCAAGACTGTAATTGCAACTAGATTTGCTTATTCGACCACTCAACAACTACTAAACACCTCTTTTTGTTTTGGTACAAACCCTAATTGTAAATGTAATAGTACATCTCTAATCGCGATTCTTTGTCATAGATTTTTTTATCTCCCTTTGTCACCATCTATCTTCTATTTTATTTTTTCTACCACTCTCTCTCTACATCACTCCATCTCTTCAACTTCTTCTCTCTTTGTCATTCTCCCTCCTCTACCTCTTCATTATTAGTGAGTGGTTGTGTCGTACTACTTCGGTGGTGGTGGTGAATTGGTGTGGTCGTTGGTGGGTAGTGGTGCCAAAGTGCTTTGTCGGTGGGGGAAGTGATTTGGTCTATAGGGAGAAGAGGGTTAGGGATGTCATTGAGGCATTGAATTGCAATTCTTTTCTTTAGACAAGGAATGTCTATTAATTATTCTCACTAAATTGCAATTCCTACTAATCGAAAGTCGATGAAGTAAATGGTGTAATTTAACTTTGTTAAGGAATAGAGGGGGAATGGAATTGCCATTACCCCCTAGTGAACACAGTATAAATTCATTTACTAGTTCCATGCTAGTAGCTCTAAACACAATGTCATCTACATAGATTTGAACAATCAATGTATTTGACTTATGGTTCTTGATAAACATTATTGTATCTAATTTTCCTCTTGTAAAACCATTGTCGATCAAGAAGTTACTAAGCCTTTCATGCTAAGCTTTAGGAGCTTGTTTGAGTTCATAAAGTGCTTTTTTAAGCTTAAATACATGATTAGATAACTCATTATGTTCAAAACTAGAGGTCGTTCTAAATAAACTTCTTCTTTAATATAGCTATTAAAAAAAAATTATCATCAATTTGAAAAAGTTTGAAATCTTTATGAGCCGCAAATGACAAAAGTATCCTAGTGACTTCTAACATAGTAGCAGAGGCAAAGGTTTTGTCAAAATTTATCTCTTCTTCTTTGTTATAATCCTTAGCAACTAATCTAACCTTATTCTTTGTTACTTTATCAGTTTTATCAAGTTTGTTTCTATAAACCTATTTTGCTCCAATTACCAGGCTATCATTAACTCTAGGTACTAGATCCTATACTTGATTCCTAGTGACTTGATTAAGCTTCTCTTGCATTGCTTCTATCTAATTTTCATCTTTTAAGGCTTCATCAACGGTTTTAGGCTCGACTTAAGACAAAAATACTAGGTTGCTCATATTTCCTAGGGATGATCTTGTTAATACCCTATTTGAAGGTTCTTCTATGATTAGCTCTTTAGGGTGATCTTTAATAAACCACAATTCTCTAGAAAGGTCTAAATTTGATTTATTCATATTTCCATCTTCCTTAGGAAATTTTTTATCAAGAGCTTTGTTTTGATCATTACTTAAGTTTAACCTATCCAAATGAGCACTTGTATCACTCATTTCATTATATGTTTCATCATGCAATGAAGGAAAAGAATAATTAAACACAACATGTATAAAATCTTTAATAACTAAAGTTCTTTTTTTAAATACTTATATACTTTACTTATTAAAGAGTATCTAAGAAAAATAGCCTCATCTGATTTAGAGTCAAATTTTCCTAATTGTTCTTTACCATTATTAAGTACGTAACATTTGGTACTAAAAGGATCAAAATAAGATATGTTAAGCCTTTTATCTTTCCAGAGCTCATAAGGGGTTCCCTTTAAGATTTGCCTTACAAAAACAGGGTTTGAAATATAACATGGGGTGTTAATGGTTTTCACTCAAAAATATTTTCGTAAAATTACTTTCACAAAGTATTGTTCTAACTACTTCAAGTAGGGTCTTATTTTTCCTTTTGGCAACTCTATTTTACTATGAAGTTCTAGCTGCCAATAAGGTATGATCTATGCCATTTTATTTACAAAAATAATCCATTTCAATATTTTCAAATTTTCCTCCATGATCACTTGTAAGAGAAATAATTGTAAGGCCTTTTCCATTTTGGATCTTCTTGCAATATTTAAAGAACATACGATTTCTTTCATCCTTACTTGCAAGAAAGAAGGCCCATATGTTTAAGAGAAATCATCAACAATGACCAAAGTATATTTTTTTCCACCCAAACTCAATATTTGTGTAAGACCAAACAAATCCAAATGTAAGAGTTATAGTGGCTTACAAGATGAGATAACATCTCTTTAAAAGAATTTTTTATTTGTTTTCTTTATCGACATACTTGGCATATCTTATCCTTTTGAAAATTGATTCTTGGCAAACGTTCCACATGATCCTTTTCAATTGGCTTAAAAATGAATACGCTAACATGTCTTAATCTTTTATGCCACAACTAACTATCATTATTTTGGACGGATAGAAAAATTTTATTTTAACTCAAAAAATTATCAAAATTGATTTTATAAATGTTTCCTTGCCTATACCCTTCAAAACTACTTTGGTCATTAGTAATTTTTTCAATGATACACTATTATGCTTCAGATTGACTAATATTAAGTAAATTATGCTTTAGATTATCAATATGTAAGACATTCCTAATAATAAGATTTTTGTTAATGAGAATGTTACCTTTACTCAAGATGATTGATTTCCAATTATCCCCAAAACTGACATTTCCTTCATCCTTCAAGGTCAATGTAGTAAAATTGGTAGTATCTCCCATTATGTGTCTTAAGCATCCACTATTCAAGATCTATTTGTTGCTCTTCCTTAAAGGTCCCTATAAGAGAGCAAAATTTAAACTTTTGACACTTACTTGAGTTTAGGTCCTTTCAGGTTAGTTGTAGCAATATAACAATGTTCCTTAGGGACCCAAACTATCTTTCTTTCATGATTGGTATTTCTCCTTAACATAAATATGTGCAATATAGCCATACCTTCCACAATAATTACAAGTCTTATTAATCATTTTGATGAAGTAACTTTTATAAGCCTTGTAAATATTGTTTTTACTATAGCCAACTCCAGTTTTCTCAAAGCTAAACCTTTGTTGTCTTGAGAGCTTTTCTAAAATTCTTTTCTTCCTCAATGAATTTAGCCATAGTTTGCCATGAATCATCTAGGCTAGATTTTGACACATTGTTTTCAATTTGTAACTTAACGAAATTTTCTATGCATGCATTTTCATTTTCAATTGTACTAGTTTTTTATTTTATTTTGTCATTCTCCTTTGTTAGCTTTCTATTTTCATTCATGAATTTCTCATTCCTCTTTCTCAGTTCTTCATTTTCTCTTTTTAAACTTTCATGCTTAACTTTCGACTTTTCATTTTTAAGTATTAAGTATTCATTATCCTTTTCTAAGTTCTCTTTTTCCTCAATTACCTTATTACACTCACATTTGAATACATCAAATTTATTTCCTACATCATTCATCATTTGCTTAAGAATCTTATTCTTCTTTTACATTTTAACAAATTCCTTTTGTAAAACTTCATACATCTTTCAATTCGTCATAAGGAGATTAGGAAGTAGTACATAACTCATCATCCAAAACCATAAGGCAAAGATCTTCATTGGAATCACTTGAATCCACTGTCTCTTCATGTAGCTACCATGGCTTTCTTTCTCAATGTCTTATCACCTTTCTTGAGAAGAAGATAATAATCTTTAATGTGTCCTAATTGGTGACAATTATAACATTTTATAACTTACTTTTTCTCCTTTATTAGCCATCATTACCATTTCATCATCATCACAAACGTTACAATTGGTAGCTTTAAGAACTATTGCCTTCTTCTTAGATTTCTCTCTGTGTCTCTTAATGATCTCATGTGTCTTTAGTATTCTTAGAGATTGCTCTCTAGATAATTCTTCTAGATGATGCACTTCTTCAACGGCAATCCTCTTATCTTCCTATTCTTTTTAGAAGAGACCTTAGGATTTTAGAATTAATCTCTAAGTTATAGAATTTCTTTACAAGAACCATCGATGGATTTATGATGTCAATAAATCTTGTGCATTTATCTATTGTCTCATTAGGAAGCATTTTAAAGTTTTCAAATTCTTTACATGATAGACTTATTTTAGTATCTTTGACTCTAAATGTTCCTTCATAGATGCTTTGCAACTCATCCTAAATTTCTTTAGCATTTATGCAAGTATAAGTTCAATTAAAATAATTTTCTCTCATAACACAATGCAAAATGTTCATGGTTACTTCATTGAAGTCCACCTTTTTCCAATCTTCCTTGATGTATTCATTCCCTTCCTTTCCTTCTATCTTAATAGGCCTTTTTTCTATTACATCCCAAAGCTTTTTATTTTTTTCTTTAATGAAGATTTTCATCCTACACTTTCAATGGGGATTGTTTCCGCTAGTTAGAAATTGTAACCTATAGATAGCTTGACTTTCGATAAATCCTAGTGCATTTAGTGTACTGATCTTTACTCTATAATGCGATTAAGTAATTACAAAATAGAGACCTGGTTTGATACCAAATGAAAAACTACACTAAGAACTCAAGAGGGCGATAAATTAAGTTAAATGCCACAATTTTATTTTAATATCAACTTCTTGATTTAAATGACTAAGTGGATGCAATGTTAAGGCAAATGAGCATTATATAAAATACAAAAATTAAAGAGTAAGGGATAGAGAAATCAAGCCTGAGATTTTACCATGGAGTTTGGATTGTCCCCTACTCTTAACGATCACACAATGCCTTAACCAAGGTCTTCATACACAATTTTATCAATCTCAATCACAATGGCTCAAGAGCCTACATCTAAATTATTTCACAATCTTAACAACTCTCAATTACTAGTATAGTGCATTCTATCAAATAAATAGCAAATGTATTTAGCTTAGTACTATACTAAGGTTTATAAAGTATTGCAAATAAAGAGCACAAGACAACTAGAATGATGTACAAATAGATAAAAGGAATAATTGTAGGTTTTTGCTACTATTAATTATACTTCAACTGCCCATCAACTTATATTTATAGCTTTTCAAGATAAATCTAACTATTGGTCTACTTCTCTCTATATTTAATGTTCTATAATGGCTCTTTTCTATGTGAACTAGACAAATAATTCATTCAAGTAAGGTAACAAATTGAATGGTCTTTATGTTACTAGTCTCATTGTCCAACATAGCTTACTGACCTTAGAAGCCGAACGGTTTGACGTTGCTAACCGCACAGTTCAATACATGCCCTTATTCACAATTCACTTAGTGTAACTAACCGGAAGAGTTCTAGCACTATTGGCCACATGGTTCACATGAGAATAATTGAAAAACACAGACTAAGGTACAACGAGTAGTTTTGATCCTTTTACTTCTTTTAAGAGTTTTATAATCAATCCAATGAGTGTTATAGACACCTATATTTGCGCCCCTATAATTTTAGAGCTTATTTTAAAATAAAAGAAAAGGGTCTTAATTTAGAAAAATATTAAAAACGAGAAAATTTTAGGAAAATTACCAAAAAATTTGGAAAATTTAAAAATATGGAATAAATTAATTTTTTAAGAAATTGAAAAAAATAGAAAGGTTAGGAAAAATGTTAGAATAGATTAGACTAATAAGAGAATAAAAAGCATTAGGGTACTTTTTGGGTTAGTTTTGGGATATGCTTAGTATTTTAATTTAGTCTAGGTTATTTTTAAGTTATATATATATTTTGCTTGGAAAAGAGAATAGGGAATGGGCTAACTAGCCCATTGGTTGAACACTTAGTCTTAGTTTTAGAAGGAAGTTATAAGTCTTGGGTTCGATTCTAGCTAAATGCACAAAGTGGATTATTAACTTTTTCTTCACACCCGAGCCACATGTCATGATGTGATAGGGCCAAATGTCCATTGTGCCATGTAGCAACCACTTATTGGTCCATGTGGATGAGGTGAGGCCTACATGGCACCATGTTAGTGTTTACTACTATACAGAGTTGTGAAGAGTAACTGTAGTGCTCTAACTTACCATGTGTGGACGCTCCATTTTCAAACTCTTTTTCTACCACATGAAATCGAAATCAAGCTAAACAATTGATAAAAATGAAATCAAGATACAAGATAGTAGTGAATTCATCCTTTTTTGTGCCTGAAACCATCCATTTAATTGGTTAGGTTTGAGTCCAAAAGTTAGGAAAAATCAACTCCATAACTTAAGCTCCTTCTTGATCAAACATAATTGGAAGGTTAGGATTGATTATTGAAGCTTCTACATATTACAAATGGCAAGATTAAGCTCCAATGAACAACTTTTGACTATTGATTACATAAATTTTCCATTTGAATTGCGAATTGAATCGTATCAAAACTGCATGCAATCAAAGTCATTTTCATGGTCATATTTTACCTTCCATCTTCAATTTAAGCTCCAACACTATAAATTAGAGCTCGAACAAGTAGTCTAAGGATCAAGTACACATTGAATTCTTCACATTTTAGCTCCATTAAGCTTTCTCTCTCTAACTAAGTCATACCTCTCTCTCTCTCAAGGAATCACTTGAATCTTCGATGAATCGAGCTAAACTGATCTTACCATAAGCCTCCCTAAGCTTGGAGCTCCTGATATCTACTACTCCTCTCCCTCACTCTAGCCTTTATAGTTATTACCACTAAACTCGAAGTTTGCCACTACAACCTCTTCAAACCACTATGATTATGTGGTTTCTCCTTAAACTGATGCCAAGGGTATACTTATAGCCCTCAAAAACCCTCGACCCAACATCCCTATCACACCTAACTATCCATCGTCATCGTAACCAAATGCCACCACTGTTGTCCACCTCAAAAACCACCCAAACCACCACTGTTGGTTATGGCATCACTCCTACCCCATAATCCCAATAAGAAACTCATAAAAGTCCTCTTTCCCATTCACTTTTGTGCAATTTTGCACCAAAATCACCTCTTGCAGCTATTAGAGTTGGACCTTACTTACAACCATTTCCGTTCATGGAGCTTCAAAATCTGACCTGTTAACCTATGTTTGGTCCGTACTAGAACCACGCTGCTACCTCATTAGCACGGTAACTTAGATTTCCTTCTTTGGTTTGTTTTCCTTTTTTTATTTACTTATTAAAAAATCGAAAAAAGAAAGATAATAAAAAAGAGTAGTCTTATATTTATTTATTTTCTTTCTTTCAACAAATTTTTTCAAATGAAAGAATTTTTTTTACCTTTAAGAAATTTTTCAAAAAATATATATAAATAAATTCACTTAGAAAAAGTTATTTTCAAAAGGAAAATTTAATTAACTCCTTTTTTTTAGGACTTTTTTTTATAATTTTTCAAAAAAGAATAAATTACCAAACTTAAGACCCATTTAGAATTTTCTTTAAATAAAAATAAATGGATAAAGATGTAAACCGGTTGTTTTTTGAAATTAAAAGAAATCAAGATATTGAAATTTTTATAAATGAACTATAGAAGTCTAATCCTAAATAGTAAGTACCTAGGCACAAATATACAAATCGTGGAGTGACTTAAAATACAGAAAACTTTTATTTTCCCCATTGCAAATAAATAAACTTGAATTTTTTTTAAACATGTAAAAGTCATTCATTTGTTTACTTGTAAATTAGAATTATTTTTTTTATGTTTTTCCTATTTTGGTAGTCTTGAAAATAAATTAAAATTTGGAAGGTTAAAGTGGTATCTATTAGGGTTTAATAGGTTAGCTCTTGGATCCAAAAGCTCTGGTTTTTAAAAACCATTTTTGAAATTGGTTTTTCATAGACTAGTGGCTAAGTTATAACTAATCTACCCATTAGTTATGACTTAATCCTTTTCCTCAACTCCAGTCAAGTGATAATTGTAAAAATATTTTTCAAAATTAAAATAAAATCAAGTTTTTCTTAATCCCTAGTCAATGATCTATATTAAATGGATATATGGTTTAGTATAAGTTAGGTAAAGAAAAATATTAAAAATAAAAAATTTCAAGCTCGATAAGTGTTATATATTACAAAGTATAGTGTTACCTAGATAATTAAAGTCCTTTAATCAAATTAACCAAGTTTTTATAGGATTTGCAAATAGGTTCATAATAATGATTAATTTAGCATAATTTACATAGTTTTATTCTCATCAAAATCACACACAAGAACCTATTATTTCAATACTATGTTGATTGGTATGAAGTAAGTTGTTTTGGTCAACCTATCTATAATCACCCAAACAACATCATGTTTGTCCTTGGTCTTTGGAAGGTATGTAACAAAACCTATAGTTATGTGCTCCTATTTCTATTCAGGGATTGGTAATGGTTGTAACTTACCAGCTATCTCCTTATGTTTAAGCTTAATCATTTGGCATGCTGGGTATTGGGAAACAAACTTTACTATGTCTCACTTCATATTTCTTCACTAGTAATGACTCTTCAAGTTCTTATAGATTTTGATACCCCTAGGATGCATTGAATATGCTAATGAGTGAGCCTCTTCTAACACTTCCTTCTTCAAATCTGACTCCTTTGGCATACATAACTTGTTTCCAATCCTCAATACTCCTGCATGATCAACCCTAAACTCAATAGTCATACCCTGCTCCACCTTTACTTTTAAATCTTAGATTTTAGCATCCTTATCTTATGCTACCTTAATTTGATCTACCAGTATTGGCTAGATGCATGGACTTGCCAACCTTGCCCCCAATTCTCCAACTACCACTTAAATCCATCTTATGCATATCCCCAAGTAGGTGTTTCTAAGTAGTGATTAGAGATGCTTCTTTATACTAAGTGCATCGGTCATTACATTTGCTTTCCTTAGATGGTACTGGATATCTATATCATAATCCTTTATCAACTCCAACCATCTATGTTGTCTCATGTTCAGTTCTTGTTGAGTGAAAGTATACTTTAAGTTCTTGTGATCCATGAAAATATTGCATGTCTCACCATATAGGTAGTGTCTTCACAACTTCAAAGCCAACATAACTATCGCTAACTTTAAATCATGTGTCGAGTAGTTCTTTTCATACAGCTTCAACTGTCTAGAGGCATAGGCAATAACATTCCCACGATGTATCAGTACATAACTAAAGCCTTGACTTGACGCATCATTGATTATGGTGAACTCTTCTCCACTTTTTGGTAAGGTTAACACTGGAGCCATAACCAACTTTTCTTTTACCCTTTGAAAAATGGACTCACGCCAATCATTCCATTCAAACTTCACACCCTTTCTTGTTAGTCTTATGAGGAGGGTTGCCAAACTTGAAAAACCCTCAATAAATCTTTTGTAGTATCCCACTAAACCCAAAAAGCTTCTGATCTCAATCACTAACTTTAGTTTTTGCCAATCTACCATTGGTTTTACCTTAGCTGGAACTACTTAATCATTCCTGAACTCACACTTGGAAAACTTGGTAAATAACTGCTCATCTCTCAATTCGCCCAAAATTAGCCTAAGATGTTCCTCATGCTCTTCCTTGCTCCAAGAATATTTCAGAATATCATCTTTGAATACAATAACAAACCTGTCCAAGAAGTCTCTGAACACTTGATGTTAGTCAACTTGAAAGGCATTACAAGAAACTCGAAGTGTCCATATCGTGTCTTGAAAGCAGTCTTTTGTATGTCTTCCTCCTTAATCATCAATTGATGGTGCTTAGACCTTAAGTCAATCTTCGAAAACACTTGGGCTCCTTACAACTGATCAAATAAGTTATCTATCCTGGGAAAAGGGTACTTGTTCTTGATAGCGATTTTATTCAACTCTCTATAGTCAATATAAAGCCTCATACTTCCATCCTTCTTTTTAACTAATAGAGCTGAAGCTTTCTAGGGCAAGGTACTTTGCCTAATAAATCCCTTATCTTGAAGATCTTAAAGTTGGCTTTTTAACTCAACTAACTTAACCGGCACCATTTTATGCACTTGTTTAGAAATAGGAGCAGTATCTAGCACCAAATCAATGCAAACTTCTATTAGGTGGAAAACTTGGTAGTTCTTTAGCAAACACGATTGGATACTCTTTCACTACATTCACTTGTTCCAACTTCATTGATTTATTGTATTCAACTGATACCATGGCTATCACCTTCCTACTCTACAGCTCATAGATGGGTAGACTCACTAGTCTTTGAACTTCTAGTTTAAAGCTAAAGGTATCACCATCAACTAAGTTAAAGTAAACCATTAGGTTAAGATATTCAATGGTAGCTCGGTATTTTGATAACCAATCAACCCTTAAAATCACATCAAATTTTGGCATCTCAAGCACTAAAAGATCAGTTGGCATCACCTTACCCTCAATCTCCACATGAACATCCCTACATATCCTCACCAAGGCTTAACTGACTCTCAAAGGAGTATATACATTCAAAGATTCGAACAAACATTTAAACATCAAGCCACATGTCTGCACAAATGAATCAGAAATATTGGGATCCATGGCACCTATATCGAATAGCACATAATGATTATAGAATGAATAAGGAGTGTACCTGCTATGGTATCCTCATTAAAGGTGTCCCAGTACTGTTGATGGAGGGTAAAAATTCTAGCTGGGGCCCTTTGATGCAGGCCACTAGGTTGGGGTCATCTAACTTGAGCTCTAGTTAGTGACCTGGCTCCCTATTGTGCGAATTTAGCCTGCTCCCTTGTGGTTCCTTTTAGGCACTCAATTGCCAAATGTCCTCTTTGTTTGCAAGCATAGCAAAAATGCATAGGGATGAACATCTCACTGCATGCCTTACTAATACACCCTATCTTTCCATAAGAGAAACATGCTCCGACAAGCCACCTACACTCTTTGACCTCACGGGGTCCAAAATACCTTAACCATTTAATGGTGGAAGCTGGCACTAGAGATGTAAAAATAGAAGTAGGTTTGTTTGAATAGTAGGGGTTGCCCTAGTCAACATCAGCTAAGGCTTCTTCCCTTTGCCTTGAACGATAATCTCTTAATCTAATCTCTTTCATGAGGAAGAGCTAGACATTCCAGCCAACTTCTCCTCCTTTTTCTTCAAACTTTGCTCCATATGTCGAGCCCTTTGTACATCAACAACAAAAGTCTCCAACTGGAAGGCATCCATTATACACAAAAACTCTTGCTCTAAACCACTCACAAATCTATGGGCTTTAATCCCATCATTTAATTGTAAAGCAGGTGGTAAGAACTTGAACAAATGGCTCAACTCAGCTTCATACTCATCAACTATGCGATTAACCAACTAAAGTATGCGTTCCACATATAATCTCGAACACTTACTAAGAAAATTTTGGCATCAAACAGATTTTTGAAACCTCACTAGTCTATAGGTCTAAGCTCTCTCTTAGGCTCAGTAGGTTACTAAGCCATTGCAGCTTCCCTTAGTAAGTAAGTGCATAATCAACCTTCCTCTCATTAGGTATGTAGAAGGCATTGAAAGGCCTATCAATACTACCAATCTACCTATCTACAACTATAGGATCCTTACCTCTAGGATCGAAACTCTCCACCTACTTAGCAAACTTGTCAAGGCCAACGATCCTTTCTTAAGTAGTAGTGGCATATTGTTGAGCTACCACCTTAACCAATAGATTCATAGTCTCTAACAGCTGTCTAGTGGTTTCAAGCATCTATCCTTAATCTAAGGCTCCTTTAAGGTTACCCTACCCTTACTTCTCCTGTCCTTTAGGATCCCTTTGATAAGCTTGCCTCGAAGGGCTACTTGTCTCCAAGGGCATCTTGTCCTCCACCTGAAGTGGAGCTGAGACAAAAAAATCCATTGAGTAAGCATACTATAAATAAGGAAGAACATTAGCACACAAGAGAAAGGAGTTAACTAGAAATGCAAGATCAATGAAGGATACATTACTTAGCAACAAGTAAGCAAAAGAGTGACTAAGGTAACAAGGTATAAAAACACATTAATTAACAATTACAATAACCATAACGCCCGACTTATACCACAATGGACCACAACCTTTACTTATAAGATCGTTTCTTAGTTTGCTATATGATTAACCACTTAGATACCCACAATTCAATTCTTACGATCTTTATGATCACCTGCTTAGGATTTCTCAAATAAGCTACTCAAGTTAACATGGTCTCCACCTTAATTCTCTTTTAGTTTCCATCCTAAAATCCTAGAAGATCTTTAAGCCTTAGCTCTAATACCACCTAAGTTGTAATGCCCTGGAAATTCCATTGGCATTATAACTCTTCATATACTCCAACTAACTTAAAGTATTTTAAGGTTCTAAAATCTATAAATGCCAAAATATCACGTCACCCAAATACATAAAAGTGTCATAAGGTTTAATTAATAATATGAATATCCACAAAGGGGATTCATCCAAAACAAGCATAAGATATTAAGGGGGTCTCATATACTCCTATAACCATAAGTAATATAAATTCTTAAGAAGGAATCTTCCTGCAACACAAACAAATTGGAAAAATAACATAATCCAACAAAAGTACATCAAAGTCCCCAAAGTATCTAAGTATCCAAGCTTGAACTCATCCTCAACTCTAAAACCCACATCATGTCAGTAATCATCATAAAAGTAAAGATAATCCACGTCATCCTTTTCTTCGAACCCATCAACAAGGGGCTCCTCAAAGATGATGTAGTCTTCACTAGGTATGCTTGAAAAAGAAAGAACGAGATGAATCCCAGTATATAAGTACATAGGTTGGATGGCAAACCAAACATGCCACACGTGTGTAATTAAAAATAAACAATCAACCAATTATTATCTTGATTATTAGCCATAATAAAACAAAGGAGTACCCATGACCCTACTACACAATGATCTTTTATACATATAGATAGAAATAATAGTATAGGTTTTTTAAGCTTACTACCATATACTGGGGTAAAGGACATATGACCAACACCTGAGATCCATGAAACTCTAGATTTAGCTACGTTGTCCCATATGCGAGTCCACTAGATAATCCTTACATATGATCAACAGTTGCCCTTTAATATTCAAGGACAGGCCATGGCAAGCATAAACAACACAATCATGATTTAAGAAGCTAAGTTTGCTGTGATCAAGCTATTTCGTTCTAATCTAACACATACGAGTAACAACCATGTACGATGTACCTCATTCACTGAGCAACTTAATGAACCAGCAAAATGACCCAAGGTTAGAAGAATCCAAGCACTTGACTTAAGAGACAAGAGATTACACTTAGTTCCTTCATATCTCAATTTAAGTAGTCACCTACATGGTACTAAATCTACCAATTAATAATACTTAGCTTATCTTTAACTTAGCCTCTACTAAAGTTACTTAAGTCCTTAATTATATTAATCAATTTAATCCAGCTTAAAGCTCCAATAGGTTAGTTTACCACTTCTTACTTCCTCCTTTTTGTCTCTTAATTGGATTATTTGAAAGTTCTTCTAAATCCCCAATTTTCAAGATAAAGGTCGAAACTTTTGGTAGTGAAAAGGCTGGATAAGGAGTTAGTCGAGTTAGGAAAAGTTGGAAAGAAGGTTAGAAAACAAAAGAGTTATGAATAGGGAATGGCATCCAGATGTTGCAGAAGATGGCATCTAGATGCTAAGCTTCTACCATTTATAGTGGCCTAGAGTTCGGAGGGCAAGTTACAAGGCATTCAGATGCCTTTCTTCTATTTTGCATATTTTCATAATAGGACACTTCAACTTAAAACCCAAAATACCTAACTCCTCATCTTAAATCAAAGGAGATCTTAAGGCACGACATTCCAATAATTTCCAACACTAAAACTCTTCTACGAAACCTAAATTTCAACTCCAAATGACCGAAATCCATTGCAAGGATCCAATACTAAGAGTGAAGGCCCATGAAACTTACTTGCAAAGTCTCACACAATTAGTGAGGTTCGAAGATTAAACTAGATACCCCCTACCATTTGTAAAATACTTAATTTCAGATTAAACTCTTAATAGAATCCTAAGTTTAACTTCTCCAAAACAAAATTCCAATTGCAAATCAAGTTTAACTTAGGAAATCCTCCATGAACTCACCTTACGCACTTGAATGTGCTGCAAAATAAAGTATACCATCAATTCCCACTTGAAACACTTAGTAAGGAGCTGAAATTAATAAGGAACAAGATTATTTAGGCTACTATAAAACTTATTACAAGTTTTCTTGAACTTAATTTTCAAGAATCTTACCTTAATCACCTTTTGCTGACCACTTTGGTTAGATTTAGTGGAGGGATCTCAAATTTCTACAAAAAGAGAGGGGATTATGCCTTATTTTGTAACTATTAAGGCAAGCAAAAAGGAGGTAAGTTTTAATGAGTAGAGTTTTAGTAAACTTTTGAAATCCCCAAAATAGTGAGTATCCATTTTATTATTAATAATTTTCTAACTCCTACTAAAGTGTAGTTATGCTTCTACTCGTGCAGTGGTTGCAATGGCCAGTTCCTATTTGACAATGGACTTGATGGTGGTGATCGTGGTGGTCAGAAAGCAACTTTCAGTACATTGTTGTTATATTAATATAAGGATACTAAGTAGGTTTTGTCATTACTAGTAGGTCCTCGGAGCTTCGTTCACGTCCGAGTCGTGTTAGAAATAATGGTGAAAGGGCGTATTCTTAAATGGAAAATTTTCCTTTTGTTCTTCAATATCGGCTGTAATTATTATTTACACAGTAAGATAACAAGTAATGTAGAAATGCGTATTTCATGTTGTCAAATTCAACATGTATTGTCAACATGTTTTCCCGACCAGATGGTTGATAATACCTTCTTTAAATAGGTAATAATGGTGGTGAAAATTTAACTGTGTCACGTAAATTGAGGCGATGGAAAGAAGGAAAAACATCCTTATTATAAGGACAGTGTTATTGCATATTTAATATTTTTATGTACATTACTATCCACTTGCTGACGAAGTATGGTCTTAGCCTTATATTAGCTTCCTAGAGAAGCGAAAGAAGTTAGTAGAGAATCCTCGGGCGTTAAGGATTTGGCGATTGTCGCTAGCCTTTCATTCTTTTATTTTATTTATTTACTTATTTTTGGGATCCAACTGGCTATTTTGTCTTGGTGAAATGTCAACTAACAGAAGTTAAAATTGATGCTTGCGAACGAGGAAGAAGAATGTTGCAGGCTATAGCCCGATAAATGAGATCTGCTTCGTAAAAGCGAATTTTATTACATTTAAATTAAAAGTCAATTTTGTAAGTATAATTAACATTTTAAAAGTTGAATTTAGTATTGAATAAATTCATATCTTAAAAAGCCAAATTTATTTACTGTACATTTGAGATTATTTTTGTAATAACGATATTTTTGAGATTTAAAAATATAATATTATTTTTCTTTTCACTAATTAATGAAAATCAACACATATTATATCTATATTATTTATTAACAAGGTACTTTGAGCAGAACCTCTTAGATCCGATTCTATCTGACAAGCCTTACTACTCTAGGCTCACCTCCGTAGGCCTCGGCCATGGCCCTTAGTGGTCTAAGTCCATAAAGTACTGTAATGATCATAAACTACCAAATAGGGATAAAATAATCATGTCTTGAATGTTAGGGACACGTCGAGCGCGACAACTTCATTCTCCTACACTTGTGGGAGAAGATCTTTCCTGCCAACTGATCTTCAACAGTCAGCTTTACTCTATTATAAATACTAGGCATTTACCTAATGGTAACTCTCTTTAAAAACTCTGCATTCTAAACCTGCATATTACATATTCTACTATACCTACAACTCATTGTTGACTTAAGCGTCGAAGTGATCACACCGAACAACCCTTGGCGTCCCCTCACTGTATACTGTTTTGTAAGTCCTTTATATGCAAACCTAAATCTACTATTAGGAAGAATTGAGAAACGACATTTGGCATCGTCTATGGAAAATAGAATTCCTACACCCGAAATCTTAAACACACCTAACACAACACACATCAAGCCCTTTTACATCATGTCTTAGTGCGACGAGCAAGGAAATCGATAGTTGGTGAATAACCAACTTAGGGGTAACCAGCCCCTCCCAAGAGCTGTGCTAGAGCACCTAGTTGAGCAGTATATTGAGTAGAACAGGGAGCTCCGCGCTCGCTTGGATAAAGCGGAGCACCATAACATACAAACTCACCATCTTGAAGCTTTAGATGCCCGTACTAAGTAGGACAACATGCAGTAGTAGTAGCAGAATGGCAGGAATTAGCAACCCGATCCATCGTTGTACTAGCAGCCAACAAGGTCTGCAACTACTTGTGATCAAGCTCTCGCTAGCAACGAGTAGGAAGCCAATTCATAAGGAGTCCAGGCTCATTCGGTTGCATGGTGAGTTCACCTGGCAGACGATTCCGACCTAAACAAGCTCCTTGCAATGGTAAGGTAACTCTCTAAGCAGCAGGAGAGCAAGCTTGTTAGCAACACTAGGCTGGTTGCCAGTAATAAGATCCCCTTCACCAAGGGTGTCCAGGACAAAGTGTTGCCCCCTAACGGCAAACTTCCTTCCCTAGACCAGTATGATGGCTTGAGCGATCCTGACAACCATCTTCTCCACTCCCACACCCTCATGAACCTTCATGGTCATGGGGATGCAATAATGTGCAAGACCTTCCTAGGCATGCTAAGGAAGGCAACACGGACGTGGTTTAACCACCTTCTTGAAAATTCGATCAGCTCCTTCGATGAGCTGGCTAAGAAGTTCAGCCTCTATTTCAAAGCTAATAAGCTCTCGTCCAAGGACACATCGTCCTTATACCTAGTATGGTAGGGTGAAAGCGAGTTCCTATGCGATTATGTGGCTTAGTTCAATAATGCCATGGTTAAGATCCCTTAGATGAATAGGGGAGTCATTGTCCACGCTGCATAACGCAGCATCCAACCTTCGAGAGATTTCTTCCAATCGCTTGTAAAGAGTAAGCCAAAGACCTTGGCTAACTTCTAGAATAAAGCCTAGAAGTACATTGACTAGGAAGATAACATTTGCATTAAGCACGACGTCGACCGAGAAAGGTTGGGCGAAAAGTAAGACAACGAAAAATTGTCTATAAAAGATCACCTTAGTGGAACAATACCAAGCAAGCCAAAGGGGGAGAGCTCTGGGAAGAAGAAGCGTCGACCAAAGTGCGACCCTCTCCTCCCTCCCATTTACAGCCAGTATATACCTTTGAATAGACCCATAGCCCAGGTCTATTCTGAAGTGAAGCACTAAAACTTACTGTAGAGTTTGTAGAAAATGCCAAGAAACCTTAGTCGTTAGAACTCCGAAAAATACTTTTAGTTCCATAATGACCATGGCCATACTACTGAAGAGTGCTTTCAATTGAAGAATGCCATCAAATACGCCATTTGGTGTGGCTTCTTCAATGAATATGTAGCTCATCGAAGGAATGACAACTATTTAGATAATGACATTAATAAGGCACCTCAGATGCGACGGACTAAGGATGCCCAAGTGGAGCAGAATAATGACCGCCGTAATGATCGTACCCCCAATGGTGTTATAAACATGATCATAGGGGCCTTGCACCTTAGGAGCCGGCTAAGCACTAGCAACTTGGTTTATGCCCAATCGAAAGTACTGGTAGTAAGAGAGAAGAGACAAAAGTTACACACTTCCATCTCCTTCTCTAATGCCGACCTTGAAGGGGTTGACACTCCCCACCAAGTCGTACTCGTGATCGGGGCAAAGATCTCAAAATTTGAGGTCTTGAGGATTATGGTAGATCTTGGCAGTTCCACCGACATACTCTTCCTCTATACATACGAAAGGATGAGGAGGAAACTACCAGTTAAAATGAAGCTATACCACCATAATTTGATTGACTTCAACAGGAGTATGGTCTAAGCCAATGGCATCATCACGTTGGAAATGGAACTTGGCAATGACGACTATTGGCACAACAACCCATTAAGTTCGTTGTGATTAATTGCCCCTCCCCTTACGATGCGCTCTTAGGAAGACCAAGCTTGAATGCATTTGAGGTGATCACATCCTCATAGTACTTGAAGGCTAAATTCTTAACGACAATAGGGGTAGGAATGCATAGGTGTGATCAAAAGCTCTCTTGAAAGCTATATGTCAGGGCAGCCAAAGGGGATGGCGTATTCACCCTAGAAATAGGCTCGCAAAAGAAGCTGGCTGAGAGGGGCAAGCTCAGAGAAAAAATGGAAGATGTCCAGATCAGCATCTCACCTGACTAAACCACGAAATTCGGAATTGAGACTCTAGCCAAAGTGAAGGACAACATCGTTGCCCTCCTACAGGTAAATTTGGATAGGTTTGCCTGGTTAGCATCGGACATGCTCGGGATCTCCCTCGACTTGGTGACTCACAGCCTCAACATAGACACTACTATGTAGCTTGTCAAACAAAAAAGAGGCATTTTGCTCTAGAACGGCAGGCCGTGATTGAAGGGGAAATGCAGAAGTTGCTTAGAGAGGTATTGAGGCCAACCGTGAAAAGATCATAACAATTAAGGGCATGAAGCTTCTGATCTCTATCTGAGACGTACAGAAGCTCACTGGCATGGTGGCTACCTTGAGCAAATTCATCTCCAAGAGCACTGACAGATGTGCTGAGTTTTTCAAAACCCTTAAAAATTTGAAGGGTTTTGAATGGACTCCTGAGTGCTCTATCGCCTTTCAGTAGCTCCAAGATTTCCTCGCTCATCCACCGGTCCTCTTCAAGCTTGTCCAAGGGGAGGGCCTATTTTTGTACCTGGCTATAAACGATCGAGCACTTTCCTCTGTGTTGGTTAAAGTAGAGGGAAGAGAACATAAGCCAATGTATTATGTCAGCCATATACTGCATGGGCTTAAGGCCAGGTATACTCGGGTAGAGAAATTGGCATTAGCCGCCATCATCATCATTGCACAACGATTAAGACCTTACTTTTAGGCACACTAGGTAATTGTACTCACGGAATAGCCACTACGCACCATAATGCAAAAACCTGACACTTTTGGTCGGATGATGAAGTACACGATGGAGTTAAGCACGTATGGAATATAGTTCCAACCATAAACAACTTACAAGGTACAGGTACTAACCAACTTTGTGACAGAGTACATAGGAGAAGAGGAAGTACTACTAGGAAATGATAAACTAATGTAGACTCTCCACATCGATAGATCCTCTACCTCGGGGGGTGGAGGCATAGGCTCAGTTTTAACCAGCCTGCATCAAGTCACCATCTACTACGCTCTCAAGTTCAGATTTTATTCCAATAACAACAAATCTGACTATGAGGTGCTCATCGCTAATTTCAAACTAGCCAAGGAGGTCGGTGAGGAGCAATTGTGAATCTTCTCAAACTCCATACTAGTCATCCAACAAATCTGAGGCGAATATGAAGTTAGAGACAACACTATGGTAAGGTACCTCAAGAAAGTGAAGAGCCTCTTGGGGGAGTTCCCTTCCTAGGACATCATGAAGATCCTTTGATTGGAAAATTCTACGATAGACTGGCTATTTGAGTTGGCCTCCACTGATATATGGAAGCCTAAGATAAAGGACAGCAAGATCTTCGTAGAGTACTTACCGGAAAAAAGCATAGCTCCAAGCTTGGCTGAAATTCTAAAACTAACTACGACAACATCAGAGCTAAGCTGGATGGATCCCATCCGCAACTACTTAGAGGAGGGTACGTAACTAGAGGACAAGAGGAAGTCGAAGAAGCTTCGATATCATGCCACCAATTACACTTTGATCGACGGCATCCTATATTATAAGGGAGCTAGCCTCCCCTTGCTCCAATGCCTTCGAGAAGGGGAAGGGCTACGCTTCATGGAAGAGCTGCATGCCGGAGTGTGTAGCAACCACATTCAATCCCAAGCCCTATACCTTCAAGCATTATGGCTTGGATATTACTGGCCTACTATAGGCAAGGCGTAAAAGTCGTAGCCTAAAAGTGCCCACAGTGTTAAAAGCATGCCTCAATCAGCTACGCACCCAACACCACCCTCCATCACCTGACGAACTCATGGCCATTCGCATAATGGGAGCTTAATATCCTCAGCACCTTCCTGAAAGCATTAGGAGGACAACAGTTCATAATTATTGCTATGGACTACTTCACGAAGTGAGTAGAAGCTGAAGCCATGGCTAGAATCACGGAGAAGAATGTAGAGTCCTTCGTCAAAAACAACATTCTCTCCTAGTTTGAAGTCTCTAATGCATTGATCATGAACAATAACCAACAATTCGACAACTCTAAGCTCAAGGAATTCTGCGCCAAGCACCACATCACTATGTACTTCACCTCGGTTGCCTACCCCCAATCAAACGGATAGGTAGAGGTAACCAATCGAGTTATTTTAAACAGCTTGAAGAAGCACATGGACTGATCTCACGATGCTTGAGTCGACAAGCTGCCCAATATCTTGTGGGGCTACAAGACTACGTATCGTACTTCAACGAGCGAAACCCCCTTCCGTTTGGCTTTTGAGTCAAAAGCAGTCCTCCTTATCAAACTTCAGCTCCCCAATATCCGAACTCGAAGCTTCGACACTACCCTTAACGACTCTTTACCGTAGGTGAGTGTTGATACCATCGAGGAAATTAGAGACCTCATTGTTAATAAGGCGACTACATACCAATACCGGGCTGCTCAATATTATGATCAGAAAGTCTAACATAAGGAGTTCATGGTTGGTAACCTAATGTATTGGAAATTAGAAGCCATTGGCTCACGCAAAGGGTATGGTAAGCTGGCCCCCAATTGGGAAGACCCAGTCAGAGTCAAGGAGAGACTGAGTACAGGTTGGAAAGATTGGATGGTGAACCTACTCTGTGCACATGGAATGCTGACAATCTACATTTCTATTTTGATTAGAATTTCATCATGTATAGTTTTTTTTTTTTTTTTTCAATTGTGTCAAAATAAAATTTCTCGATTAATTGCATACTTCTCTCTCTCTCCCTTTGTCTCTATACGTGAATAGTTACTCAGGTAAGTTGGAATGCTACCGACCTGACCCTGACCCCCTTTAGGTAACCTCGACAAGGGGAAACACTCCTTACACAAAGGAACTCCCACGAATCGAACAGGTCAGAATGCTACCAACCTGACCCCCTTAAGGTAACCTTGACAAGAGGAAATACCCCTTATAAAGAGGAACTCCTATGAACCAGGTAGGTGGAAACACTACTAACCTGACCCCCTATCAGGGTAATCTTGGCAAGAAGAAATACCCTAACAAAACCACCCATAAGAGGTTAAAGATAAATGCAAAATAGTACAAGATGTTCAAAAAACTTCTATTTATTTATTCCACAGATATTTGTTTACAGAGCAAAGGTCGGCATCCCAACCCTAATTACATTAAGAAAAAAAAAAACTCAGAACCCTGCTACTGCTTGAGATTAACTAACTCGGCTAAATCTGAGAAATCTAAAGCGTCTATTTGTTTCGAGTGTTAATCCACAGGTACTTCAAATGGTAAGCCTTGAGCTAGAGTGGAGCATGAGATAAGTGAACCAAGAGCAGTAGGACCCCCTACAGACAGATCTCCCCTAGGGACGATTAAAGCAATTAAACTTAAAATAAGCCAAGGCAAATACCAAAGTTTCCCCCCACCCAAATTATTGCAACTAACACATGGCTCATGGGCTACCCACAATTCCACACTTCCTTTAAGGCCCTTTTGATTAAAGGAGATAATGTATCCTTGGTAAAAGTTACATTTGAAACTAGGGCAAACATAATTTTAGTCTTACCTATAAGGTTCTTAGGCAAACATAATTTTAGTCTTACCTATAAGGTTCTTGACTTTTAAACCTGGGTTAAAGAGCAATTCTTCCATAAAAACCCATTTCAGTAATATCCATTTTGAAACCAAAGACCAAAAGCCTTTATTACATTACAATTCGAAAAAGACCTAACGGATTGATTAAAAGGGTATTACTTACAAGGTATACTATAAATTTTGGAATCGAAGTCAAAAGAGAGGAGTTTAAGCCAAGAGTATGAGGAAGTCCTTTTAAACTAAACCTAACTTTAATGAGATATCCTCTAATGAGAAGAAATTTGAAGAAGTCATGGAAAGTTATTTACCCCTGAAGGAAAGAAAAGGTTCTCTTAGACCAAGGCAGCTCGAAAGATCGAGTTGTTATGTCGCTGAAAAGCCTACACACTACTGGGGGAATCTAAACCTGTTAGCAAGTCGAAAAATTCAATTCCCTCTCATTTCAATCCTTTAGACCATGATCCTCGTTTCTTTTAAAAGTCATTTTTCCAAAGTCAATCTTAGCAGTAAGCTTCGGTCATTTCCCCAACAACAATTGTTTTCCAAAGAGTTCACTTCCTGTCATCCAAAGTTTAGGGATCTACTCTCACATAAAAATCACTCCCAAGTTGGCCTTAAAGGCTAACATTATCCTCTTTGACATGATCGCCCTTATAGCTGATATCACCAACTTCTCTTTGTATTTAGGGACTTTATCCCCATTGTTTACTCCATCTTTCATGATTGCTAATTAACAAATCTATCTTTTTTAAGATATTTTACATAAACTCCTTTTATTTTGGTCCACATGGATTGTTTGCTCTTTGCAGCACAATCCATGTAGTAAAAACATCAGATCACATGCTCTTAGAATGCAATCCTGACCTTGAAACCCTTGGATCGCATGCTTTCGGAGTGTCATCCTGACCTTGAAACCGTCAAATTGCATGCTCTTGGAGCATTATCCTAACTTTGAAACCCCTGGATCGCATGCTCTTGGAGTACTATCCTGACTTTGAAACCCTTGGATCGTATGCTCTTAAAGCATTATCCTGACTTTGAAACTGTTAGATCGTATGCTCTTGGAGCGCTATCCTAGCTTTGAAACCTTTGGATCACATACTCTCGGAGCACTATCATGACCTTGAAACCCTTAGATCAGATGCTCTTAGAATGCTATCTTAACCTTGAAACTCTAGTTCTCGTGCTCTCAGAGTGCTATCCTGACCTTGAAACTGTCGAATCGCATGCTCTCGGAGTGCTATCCTAACTTTGAAACCCTTAGATCACATGCTTTGGAAGCACTATCCTGACCTTTAAACCGTCGGATCGCATGCTTTTAAAGCGCTATCTTGACTTTGAAACCCTTGGATCGCATGTTCTCAGAGCACTATCCTGACCTTTGAAACCCTTAGATCGCATACTCTTTGAGTGCTATCCTAACCTTAAAACCTTTAGATTGTATGTCTCAAAGTGCCATCCTAACCTTGAAACCGTCAAATTGTATACTCTTAGAGCGTTATCTTGACCTTAACCCTCAAATCGCATGCTCTCAGAGCACTACCCTACCTTGAAACCATCCGATCGTATGCTCTTGGAGCGTTATCCTAACCTTGAAACTCTCGGATCGCATGCTCTTGGAACGTTATCTTGACCTTAAAACTCTCGGATCTCATGCTCTTGGAGTGCTATCTTAAAACTCTCGAATTACATGCTCTTGGAGCACTATTCTAACTTGAAATCCTTAGATCATATGCTTTTAGAGTGCTATCCTGATTTCTTATCACTCTTTATAAACTTGCCTAGGTTAGTGAGCCTAGAAGGATACGACTAGGCTTCATTTCTTCTTTTTAGCCCTTAGATCACCTCCTCTCTCTTTAACCTTTTCACCTGATCCCCATAGAATCAAGTTTAGAATAGCTAGCTATTTGTTGCACTTCTTAAGTCAAAGTTACACCCAGGGTAAAAATAATGTCTCTTTTATCTTTGTGACAAAGTTTTATTCAAACTTCACCATAAAAGGGAGACAGTTGTAGACACATAATTTTAAACCCCCCCACCCACCCTTTTATTTTTGTCAATAAGGTAAAGGGTTTTAAATTAGGAAAAGTACAAAAAAATGGAAAATTTAAGAAAGAAAGCCAAAAAATAAGAAATTAAAAAAAAATAGAAGATTTAAGAAAAGCCTAAAAAAAAGAAATTAAAAAATCACAAAAATATATAATTTAGAAAAAATACAAAAAAAAAAAGAAGATTTAGAAAAAAATAAATCTTTTAGATAGTTTAGTATAATATAATAAAATAAAGAGAAGGTCATTAGGTTTGGGCTTAAATTTGAATGTAGCCTAGGTTGACCTAGTCCATACATGCAATTTGCACATATAAATAAGGAAAAACTAATAGCCTAGCTAGATAAGCACTTGGACTTGATATTGTATATGACTTAAAGATCTTGGGTTCAATCCATAAAAGGTGTAAAATGCATTTTTTATTTTATTTTTTCACTTCATCGTTATGTCATCGCCACGTCATGCGCCACATCATTTACCAACTCACTTCTGAGTGTAGTAGACACACTCCTACATGCACAACTTTGTATTTGGCATCACATATTATCTAGGGGTTTACTCTTCATTTTCAACACACAATAAAGCTTCAAAACACTTTAATAAAACAAAAATCGAAGTTTCCTCTCTTTCCCCTTAGGATAGCATCCCCTATGGTGTTTTTTAACGAAAACCACCACTACCATCAGATTTTTTGAGCCAATCAAAGCCGACTAAAGCCGACCAAAGCTGACCAAAGTCGACTAAAGTTGACCGGAGTCAATCGAAGTCAATCGAAGCCAATCAAAGCTACCAAGTCAAAGTGAGTCGACCCGAGCCAAAGTGAGTCGTCTGACTTACCTCGAAGCCAACCGAGCCATATGAGCCAATCTAAGCTACCTTTGAGCCAATTGAATCGACTTGAAGCCGATCCGAGTCCACTCATTTTGTTTTTTTTAATTAAATTTTATTTATTTATTTACATATTATTTGTAAATGTAATAATAAATGAGAAGAAAAAAAAAAGAAAAAAAAGGGGGNTTTTAACGAAAACCACCACTACCATCAGATTTTTTGAGCCAATCAAAGCCGACTAAAGCCGACCAAAGCTGACCAAAGTCGACTAAAGTTGACCGGAGTCAATCGAAGTCAATCGAAGCCAATCAAAGCTACCAAGTCAAAGTGAGTCGACCCGAGCCAAAGTGAGTCGTCTGACTTACCTCGAAGCCAACCGAGCCATATGAGCCAATCTAAGCTACCTTTGAGCCAATTGAATCGACTTGAAGCCGATCCGAGTCCACTCATTTTGTTTTTTTTAATTAAATTTTATTTATTTATTTACATATTATTTGTAAATGTAATAATAAATGAGAAGAAAAAAAAAAGAAAAAAAGGGGGGGGGGGGGGGGGGGGGGGGGGAAAGAAGAAAAAAGAAAGAAAGAAAATAAAAAAAAAAAAGAGAGAGAGAAGAAAAAAAGAAAGTACATTATTTTTTTTATTTTTTTAGAAATAAAAGAAGTAATAAATGAATAAATAGATCACTTCGAAAGAAAAATTAGTTTTTTTAATAAATAAAATTAATGAACAATTTTTAAAATTAGGATCATACTTTGAATTTCCAAAAATAAACATCAATTAAGGTTCTTAAGAATAATTTCCTTAAATAAATTGAATCAAGGAAAAATGTAAACTCGACCCTTTTTTTTTTAAAAAAAAAAAGTTAAAATAAACCAACCCACTAATATTTTCAAAAAGAACTATATACATCTAATCTCGAATAGCAGATACGTAAGTACCTACGGAGCAACAGTAAAAAAAAGAAACCTAATTTTCCTTTTTTTAGTTTGGATTGTTCAAATTATCCCATTTTAGTCAAATAATCAAGTTCTATCTTATAATTGAAAAGTGATTTTTAAGTTTGAGGTTAAAATTAGAAAGTTAATGGTATCTGTAAGGGTTTAAAGATCATAACTCTTGAATCCAGATCTCTTGTTTTAAAACCGTTTCACAAAATCGGTTTTTATCAAAAGACCAATAGCTAAGTTATAACCAATCTATCCAATTGGTTATAACTTAACTTTTTTCCCCGACTCCGGTCGAATGGCAACTCCAAAAAGTTTTTAAATTAAGAACCAATGTTTTTTTAAACCCTAGTTAAGGGTCGGTATTAAATGGGTAGGGTTTAATACTAGTTCGTTTAAAGAAGACTTAATTTTTAAAAATCGAGAGATGAAAAACCAAGCTCAATAATGTCTAATTATAGATATAATACCTAAATCATAGAAAAGATGTCTAACTATAGATAAAATACTTGAACCTTAGAAAAGATACCTAAACTATAGAAAGATACGATCATATCATAATCTTCTAAGATATGCAACTTAGATGTAAATTTTATCTTAAAGAAATCAGTCTTGATAAAAATTTGCAATTATATCTAAAAATACAATTTTATAAAAAATGCAATTTTGATACATATCTTTATTAAAGATATGAGTCTTGCAAAAAATATGCAATTATGTCTAAAAATGAAATTTTATAACAAAGATGTAATTTTCATGAAAAAATGCAATTTATAAAAAAATGCAAATTTATCTAAAAATGCATGACACGTAGTTATTGAATAAGCTATACTAAGGAAAACAAAATAGGTTAGTAAAATAATACTATAATAAAATAAAATGAAAAAAAAGTAATAAAATATAGAAAACTACAACTACACTAAGTCGCAAGTCGGATGGTCCAGTAGGGAGAGAATGCGGTTTGTTGGTTCTTAGATCAGGTCACAGAGCTTCACAAATTCAAATTCGAGTCATGGGCTTGAACTTAACAACAAGAAATTTTCTAATTAGTGCAATAGCTTCCAATCACTGAAACAAAGAAATAATTGAAGATTTGTGAGATTGTGATTAACAAAACTTATATTGGTGTATGTGCCTTAGAGTTTAGTAGTGAATTCATGGTGTTTGGAAGTTAGGTAGTAACGATGGAGTTAAAGTGATGCGATTATAGTGGTTCCCAATTGAAGTGAGGGTGTGTCCTGCTGTTTTTGGGTTGGGATCTACTGGGTGTATCATTATTAAGGTCGTGTTAAGGAGTTGTGGTGTAAGGATGAAGAGTAATCGAGTATAGGTGGCCGCAGTACAAGAGTAAGGTTGAGCAGTTGGGTGTGGTCTGGCCTGTTATAGCATGTTAGTTGCTCTTTGTGGAGCACTGGTCAAGAGTGTTGCTGTATGTTGTTGCTGCATGTATTGTATGTAGTAATGTATGGGCATTGTAAGGGTCGCTATGTGTAGAACTTCAGGCATCATGCTATTATGAGATGAGTTTTGTAATTTTATAGTGAGATTTTTGAAAAATAGTATGAAAATAGAATATTTCGAGTAAATTTTATAAAAATGGTGTAGTGAAGGCGTGCGCTATACATATGCCTTCACTATGTGGTTGTTTTTTATACTGAAGACACACCTTATGCGCACACCTTCAATATTTGTAAGGAAAGCGAATATCAGACATGCACCTTCTTTATATAGAAGGTGCAACCTAGACGTGCGCCTTCTTGGTTGCATTGAAGGCATACTTCCTTCGTGCGCCTTCACGTCCCCTATATATACCCCAATTTCTGCATTCTCTATTCATTCTCACATCTTCCAGTTGCAAAAATCTCTCAAAACCTCTTATTTTCTCTCTTTAAGTGACAACGTGACCTTATTTTCCTCAACCGATTTATAAGTAACCTTCAGCCATCCTTTAATTTCGTAATAATTTTTTAATATATAAATTACATGGTTAATATGGTAATATTTATATTATCCATATAAACTATAGTTAAACGATAATTTTTTTAGTATTTATATTTTCGTAATATGTATATTGCATTTTGTACATTATTCATACGATAGTACATAGTTATATAAGTTGTAGTGGTTATGTAAAAAAATATGTATGCAACCTATAGATTATAGGTGATTTTACCTGTATATTAATGAAGCACATATGTATTTACAACCATAGTATGGGATAAGACATTCTACTAATAAGTGAAATTGTATAGGTGTAGTTGCATTTATAGTATGTGAAAAGACGCCCTACCAAGAAGTGGAATTGTGTGGTTACGCTTGCATTTATAGTATATGATGAGACGCCTCACCAAGAAGTAAAATTGTATGGGTGCAATAAGACGCTCCATCGAGAAGTGAAGTTATGTAGGTACTTAAATTTATAGTGTGTGATAAGATGCCCCATTAAGAAGTAAAATCGTGTGGGTGCTTACATTTATGGTATGTGATGAGGCGCCCAATCGAAAAGCAAACTTTTATAGTATGTGATAAGATGCTCTATCGAGAAATGAAATCGTATGGGTATGATAAGACGCCCCATCGAGAATGTGAAATTGTGTAGGTGCTACAAATTATGCAAAATCATATGGGCTTTATTGATTTTGTAATTTATGGATCAACAGGTTATTAATGGTTGATTCTGTGAAGATAATTGCGTAAGTGGGTGAGAACATAGTCAATGAAAGTAACGGTCCATAATATGATAGGGACCCTATGAAAAAGTTAAAGATGAGGAAGGATTCCAACTTTAGTCATTTCCTTCAGTGGATCTATGTGAGTATTGAAGTTGATCCTTGTGGGGTTAAGCTTATTCATCGACACCCTTCTTATTACGAGGGAAATGTTTCATATACTATTACGGATGATGATGATGATGTGGAAAACTTCATAGAAATGGCTAATGTGTTCGGAGAAAACCAGACATAGGAGATATATGTTAGGGCTTTCGGTTAGCCAAGCAAGAATATTATCAAAAAAACTTTATGGGTTGGGTCTCCAGTAATTATCAACCTCATGTGTACCAAACCGAAGAAGACTACCCTATTTACAATGGACTGGAGACTTATCCGATGGAAGACCCCACTTTTGGTGAGGGTAGTGTGAGTGAAGAGGCAATTGATGTAGAGATAAGGTCAATCTTATAGGATGACCTAGGCTACGATCCTAATGAAGAGATGATTCTCATGGGACCTAAAACAAATGTTGAGGGGGAGCACGTAGGGGTTGAATTTGAAGTAAATGAAGAAATTATAGAAGTGGAAAACATTGTAGATTATGAGTCCATGTTAGAATATATATCGAGCAACATTTCATCCATACCTCGGTTTATTGCTAGCCAGGGGATTAAGATGGCCCCTTAATATAATCAGACTAGGATGTTGACATCCTAAGTCAAAGATCTAATTCCATACATTAATATTGGTGGTGGCAGTGGTTATATAGCATTCGAAGAGGACATGGAGGCGGAGAGTAGTAACCAAGTTGATGGCGTGGATTTATTTGTCAAACAACGCTTTAGCACAAAGGATGAGCTTATTGATATCGTTAAAAAATATCACATCACTGACCATTGTAACTACCACATTAATGAATCAAAACTGCACCTATGGGCCATTCATTGTGTTGAAAAGGACAACGGATGCAAGTAGAGGCTACAGGTATCATATAAAAGTTTGATGAAGTTATTTGTCATAACAATTCTCAAGGATCCATACATATGTGTCAACCCCGATGTAACGTAAGACTACAGACAGATCAATAGTAGACTTATGGCCAGTTGCTTCATCAACAATGTTGAAGAGAATCCTGATATAAAGATTGCAAACTTATGATATTCTAGCCATGTTTAAGTATAATGTGATAAGGAAAAGAGTTCGAGATGCCAAAAGAAAGGCTATGGAGATGGTACATGACAATTAGGAGAAAGCATACGACGAGCTTCCTATTTTGTTAAACCTAATCAATATTTCAAATCCTAGAACGAATGTGGTTTGGGGATGGAGGGGATCCCCTAAGCCTGGTGTTTCGATAATGAAGTGGGTCTTCTGGACTTTTGGGCCATGTGTGTACACATTCAAATATTGTCGACTAGTAGTTTATATTAATGGAACATTTCTGTATAAGAAGTACGGTCATGTACTATTGATTACTTATTCTATGGATGGAAATAACTGTATTATCCCATTAGCATTTGGGCTAGTCAATAAGGAGTCCAATGAGAAATGGGATTGGTTTCTAAAAAGGTTGAAGCAATTCATTGTCAGTGGTCAAGACGAGACAATTTGCCTAATCACGGACAGGCACTCAAGTATTGAGAATACACTCATCAAAGAAGAAGTTGGCTAGAAGGAACCATTTGTAGTTTGGAGATGCTACATACAGTATGTTGTCGATAATTTCAATACAGTGCATAAGAACCAATTGTATGAGAAGCTAACTATTGCTGTTACTATGCAGGCACAGCTTAAGAAATTTAAGTATTTAATGGAGTAGATGTTGTAAGTAAAGGAGGATGCACCATCATGGTTTTCACCATTTAACAAGAGCAAATTGACGTTGTCTCATGATGGTTTTTATCAGTTCGGATATATGACATTTAGCATTGCTGAGAGCTACAATGCCATTTTAAAAGGTTGTAGAGGACTGCTCTTGACTTCACTTATCAAGAAAATATTCTGAAAATATTCTAAAATTATGTCAATTATTAGGAAAATAGAGTCCAGCAAGTGAGGAAAGGAATGGACGCCGATAAGTGAATACAAAGTATGCTGTGAAGAAGCTTAACATGTAGGTCAGGCAAGCTCTAACTCATTCCATCAAGGCATATAGCCATGAAAATGGGATATGAGAGGTGAAGGCAGGTTGGAGGCATGAACCAAATGGAGTGATGAAATGAGGCAATCGAACACATATTGTAGATACGAATAGAATGATGTCTTGATGTTGGAAATGGCAAATCTACAGAATCTCGTACTTACATGCTATCAAGGCACTTAATTCTATTCGAGTTACTACCGGTCGGTACATTGGGGGATGGTATAAGTAGTCTCATCACTTAGATGTCATAGCAAACACTTCATACCAATAGGTGATAAGTTGAATTAGTCCTATCTCAATTACCCATTCCCTATACCCAACGATAACCTGAAAAGTAGTTTAGGTAAACCAAGAAAGAATAGATATCATATGGAGATGGACTTAAGAGAGTCTGCTAATAAGAAAAGGTGTAACGTGTATAGAATGGAAGGACACAATAGGAGGAGGTGTCTTCAGCTTAATAGAAATAGTATATACAGACATATTTGTATTGTTTTCTTACATTATATTATATGTCATATCATGTTATACTTTCATAAGTTAATGACACGACATATTTGTATTATTTTGCAAGTTAGATAGATCTAAGACCGAATGACCTGTCGATATTGCATGGATAGGGACAACATTGAACGTAGGACGTATGGGATTTTAAGGCATGGCTTGACATTAATTCATCTATGAAATTGTACAGTTCAATAATTTTCTACAATTATGATGAAAAGGAATCTAATATTTCCGAAACCCGAGCACATTATAGTTCGTCAAGTGGAGTCAAGCATGTGGAAGGGCACAACATAGATACCATTGGATGATTGCATGATCACTCATCTTGACAACGTAAGTTTCCTTATGGTTGTACGACTACCATTCATCCAGATCGACCATCACCTCATTAAGGTGTTAGTTGAGAGGTGAAGACTTGAAACCTACACTTTTCATATAGCTCATGGGGAGATGACGATCGTGCTCTAAGATATAGAGGTACTATTTGGTCTCCATGTAGATGGGGCTACAGTGATTGGGCTTATGTAGTTAGTTTGGCCCTAGGTAGCTAGGGGACTACCCTACTAACAGTAATAGTAAAAGGGGGCATGTTAGTTTGGCTTAGCTACAAGAGAGAATTAGTATACTTCCTACAAATGTAGATTAAAAGACTGTTTAGCAGCATACCTATGCATACATCGTATAGTTATTGGGTAGGTTTTTATTTGTTGATAAATCTTCCTTTCTTGTCTACATGATGTTCCTACATATGTTAAAGTATTTCTTACATGCCACAATATTTAGTTGGGGATTAGCTTGTTTGGCTTGGTTGTATCGTCAGCTATGTAGAGCTACATGATCAAAAGCGTATGAGATTGGAGGTGTTGCTATATTGCTATAGATATGGGCATGGGATCATTTCTCCCACATTGCATCACTGACAAGGTCCGGCTTTACCATACAATAGGAGCTATCACTAGCTATTAGGTAAGCCATATCACGAGACACTATATACCATGCTACATATGTTGTGGATGCGTAGCAGATCACATTTGATTTATAGACGAGTCAACAGGTATGTACTTCTTCAATTTTGATTCTATAGTTGATCTAGATTAAAAATAAATGGATTATTAATGCACTTTCCTTACAAATGCATTGTAAGTCATGTAGGAGCCATACCTAGATGACCTTATTGATCTCTTACCTCCGTTCTGCAGTGCTGGTCAAGCTATCTGAAGGGCTAGGGTGCCACTAATCTGGTTCCAAATTATCGAGTTTTATTTCCCCAACCATAGCATACGACAATTCAGAGGCGTCCAAACAATACCAGTATATATTAATACAAGTGAGGAGCTACATCACATTAACCTTAGGGGTAGGATGGACATAGACTGGTAAGTCGTGTATTAGAGATACATATCGACTTAGATAGATTGCCAGATGTAAGTTGTTCATAGCCAGGGATCGAAAGGTATCGATCCAACTTACTATGACTGGTAAAGGGAGCATACATGCCAATACATCACCCATCATTGGGTAGTGATGAGACACTTAGTAAGCCTTCCTTTCATTTATCTTATGATTTTTCACAAAGCAAAGTGCATGAACATAACATTAACTGTTTCATTAGCTATATGTAGATACTATGCATCAGGCGAGGCTAGCAAACAATGTTGACATGGCTCATCATATTATTGATGGTGGCCTTTACTATCTTAAGGAGTACAACAGGTTAATATTGTTTCTCGACCAACCAGCTAATCCAGCCCCTATACTTACCCTTTGATTGCATGTAAGTCTTAGAGTTTGTACGAAAGGACGTCAACCAGCACAGGTATGTGGTCAAGGATATGAAGACAATTCTATGGCATCAAGATCTTGCCATTCCATTGACTTAGGCAAGATTGATAGCAGTGCACTACTTGTCAATGGCTCTAGTTTTGGCTACACCTCTTTTGATGCTTCAGATGCTCATGGATGGATGTATTCGCAACAGACACTGCCAACTCCTCATAAATGTTGTATAGGTTGGTCTTAAGCATTATACATAGGAGAGACTGTCACCTAGCAACCACCATCACCACCTACTCTAGTTCCTCATATAGATTTCACCGATACTTCTCGCCGGCCATCTAAGCCTCAACCATCGAAGGGACCGTTCACTCGCAGACCATCATTATTAGCTCATTTTGAAAAACAATTAACTATAATACTTAGTTTGATTATTATGTATTCTCGACATCTATTACTCACTATGTGAATGGTTTTTGTAAATGATGTTTCATATTAGATTCTTATTCACTTACTACTAATAGTTTACCATACATATACTTTCTATATACTATACCTACTTTTCACATGTTCAATTGATAGTTTAGTGAATTGTTTTAGCCGACCCACTACGGTAATACTTTTTGTTAGTAATACACTAAATAAAAAGAAAACATCAGTATTCCCAACTCATATGACTGATTTGATGTGATATTACACCATTTCAAGAATAAAAAAAATGCAAGACAAGTTAAATGATATTTGATTAATTGCTAAAAATAAACAAAATGTTAAGTGGAAACTAAGAAGGTATATGTTTGAATTATGCCTTGTTAATTACACTAAAGGCGCACCCAAGGAAAATGTCTAAAACTCAAGGGCAAAATAGGTAGTTAGCCTACTATATTGAAAGTACTTAGCTATAGGGAGTTAGTACTTAGCTAAGGGGAGTGTGAAATGTGAACTGAAGGCATGTTCAATGCTAGTGACATTGAATGCACGCTCAAGGAACATACCTTCTTACTTGCACTAAAGGCACGGTCAATAAACACACCTTCAATAACAACATAAAAGGCGCGACCCTGGATTGTGCCTTTAGTAGAAAATATACTTACATTGGCGTACGCCTTCACTACAACATTTTCGTAAAATTTACTCAAAATACCCTATTTTCATACTATTTTTCAAAAATCGTACTATAGAAGTACAAAACTCGCTGTACGAGAGGGAATGAATCACGTTAGGTTTAAAGAAAGAGAGGGATGATAAAGCTCGTTGCATGTGTGAAAGGAGATGAGGATAGGTGGTCTATTACAAGTTGCAGTGGGTTCAATTGGGGTTTTGGGCGTGATTACTACTGTTCATTAGGTCAGGGTTGAAGATGGTGTATACTTATGGCTGTAGGGTGTCGAGAGAGGATGGTTAGGTTACTGACTACTGTTGAGGGTCGTCGTTGGCTGTTCACTGGTCATTGGGTTAGGTTAGAGTTGAAAGAGGATGGGGATGATGTGTTTGGATGAAAAAGGATTAACAAATTCCCCCATTCTTCATTGGATTCCAACCTTTTATGGCTTTTGATTTAAATCCTATCATATAGCTTCAAATCAAGATGAATCGACCATAGATAAAGTTTTTACTTTTTTAATTTCATAAAATATTTTTTTAGATCGATATTAGCCCAAGTTTTAGATAGATTTGATACTTTTGATAATTATTTAACAGCATTGCAAACAAATCCACAAAAAGATACATAAGATTTGATCGAATTAGCAAGTCGAAATCGAGTTCTAGAAGCTACATTTTCTTTCTCTTTCCTATGTTTTCTGGGTTAGAAGGAAAAGAAAGAAAATAAAATCAAGTCACATACAGAGCACATGATGAGACCAAACAACTTGTATGTATACTTACTAAGGATCAAACCCATGACTTGAAGAAGGTGTGAGTGTATGCTTAACCAGCTAGGCTGGTTTCTATTCCCATTAATTGGGGCAATTCAATTTTACTTAAACAATCCTTATGTCACCTAACTGTATTTTTAACTTTAACCTCAAATCTAACTCAATCAAAATTATTTTAAAATGACCCTAGCCTATTCATATAGCCCTAAAATACACATACTAAATATTTTTAACACCATTTTTTACTTTAATAAATTTTGATCGATTTTTAATAGTCTAGTTAAAATATTTTTCAAATTGGATAAAAATCCACTTGATACTTCATTGGACCATTTTTAAAAAATGCTTTTTTAATGAAGCTCAATTATTTAGAGACCCAAATTTATTAAATTGCAAAATGTTTTTATAATAAGGCTCAATTATTTAGAGACCTAAAATTTATTAAATCGCATGTATATTTTTAATTTTACTTAATTGGACCCTAAAAAGCTTAATGACTTGACTTAAACACTTTTAACACTTTTTATTTTTTTAAATTTTTTCAATTTTCTAATATTTTTAAACCTAGCCCAAAATTAAAAATAAAATAAAAACAAAAGAACTAATATAAAAAGGTAGCAAAAATGAGGTGTTTACACCCAAATATTATTACTAACCTTAGATTTATTATTTAATCGAATAAATTCAATTCAAGAAGTCAATTTTTTATACTAAAATTGCAGCAACTAATTAATTTAATAATTAATCAAGAACTAAATAAGAAAACAAAATATCAAAAATTAAATTCAAAACTCAGCAATGTACCTAGATCTTGATTCCCTAAACCTACACTTACAACCTTCCCTAAAGATAATCTAATTCAATCTTTAATTTCTTCTTGATCGAGATAACTCTCTTCTAAAATTAATAACTTTCTCAAGCTTATTAACTTTAATTTCTAGATTATCTAATAGAATCTCTTCCCCTTAGCGTAATCTAAGATTGCATTAATCGTATAGCGAATTCTCTAAAAAAAAATTCTTTAAAGATGATATTATAATTCCAGAAAAGTCTTGCAATTTATCCTAACATTGCACAAACTCTCATCAACTATACTAGATCTAATTATACAAGAAATCTCTCAATCTTTTTATATAATATCATATTTAAATTAATAACCTATAGAATTGTTAACCTAAAACATGCAAGAACACATAATTGATTTAAAAATAATAAAGATCATTATTAGATCTAAATAAAATCAATTGATACATGTAAGATCTAGGTTCACAAGACTTAGATACTAAAAGTCTACTCTCTACACATTATAAAATAGCAATCTAAAATCAAAGGGTAGAAGAAAATAAAAGAAAGAATCATGAAATCCACAAAAGTTTGAATCTTGAAGTCTTCTTTTTGCCTTACTTACTTGAGTATTCTTAGCTTGAAAAACTCTTAAAAAGTCATGAAAAAAGTTCTTTCTAGAAAAACCTAACGAAACTTTATATAGGAAGTGAGAAAAATATGTCAATTGTAAACGACATGACTGTATCCCCTAGTTATGTACTTGACTGCCATTCGTGTTTTCTCTTCTTCTCTTTTTTTTTTTTTTTCAAACTAAGAATGACTCAATCAAGGACATGGTCATATCGTTTAGTCATGCAACTGGTTGTGATACTTGAAAATAAACTTCTAATTCTCCTAAAAATGACACAATCATGTCACTTGAGTATGCCGATTTTCAAACCTTCATAACTTGCTCATTTTAGATTCAAATCGAGTAAAACTTGTTTCTATATTTTCGTTTTCTCTTGTAGACCATTTCAAAACCTAGAAAACAAAACTTTACTCAATAAAAAATTATTATCTAAAAAAACTTAAATTTTAAGAGAAAATTATCAAAAATCACTATGTAAAATATATCCAATTAGGAACTCATCAATAATCATAATAATATGAAGGATTTTGAATTATTTATAAATAAGGCATTGAAACCATATTAGAGGGGATAATTTAGGGGGAAAAAAAAAAGCAAACTGTTATCCGAAAGGTTATGGATCCTCTAAAATTGGATCTATTTGTTATGTTAGAAACTGTCACGCCCCGAAGCGGCAGAGTCGTAACAGCCCCGCCGTATAAACCACCCTAAGATAGAAGTTGGCCTCACAACCGCTATCCTAGACCTGATCTACACAAGGCGTTCACAACTAACCTGCTTTGAAGAAGACAATTTGTAATTTAAATAAATCGTTTACCTATAAAAGTGAGGAATTATATATATGTTATCATTCAATTATTGCAGTTAAAGTTTACAACATTTCTCTATAGTATATCCCCTAGTTATTGCATCACTCGGAAATGAAAAATAATTCTAAAATAAAAACTTAGACCTTAAAATATGTGTTTATTCTTCAATGTTTTTCCTCACTCCCCAGGATCCAGCAGTTGCTAGCTTCTGAGTAATTGGTTGCCGCTTCTTAGCCAGCACCTGCACGACGTCTATAGGGATGTGAGCAACCACAGCTCAGTAAGTAGGGACGGAGGACTTAAAACTATACCATACACACAACCAGGTTTTCAATCAGTTATTAAGTGCAATGCATGTGCAAGCAAATGCCATCGCACGACGTTGTCCGGCCCGTCGTGAGATTAGAGAAATTGTGCCCGCTCTAATCTGGGTTGAGGAGTTACCGTTAATGCAACAGCTCACGACCAAACCCAGGCTTGTGTAATGGAGACCTTGCTCCTCCCGCGACTACCTTCGAACCACTGTCTTTATCCCCGCCGCGACCTCCTCTCCTGTCACTTAGTTCGACTGAGGATGAAGAAGGGACCATTTTGCAATCCTGCGCTATCCCTTCCGAAGGGGTCGGTATTTGGCCGGAGAGTCCTAAATCCCCTAACGGGTTGCCATGCATGCTCGATTATGATTACTGGTCGTATATTTGATTAGGTCCAGTTTAGTGTGATCAATCATTACATACAATTCATACAGTGTGTACCAGAGCAACAAACAGAATCATGGCATCACCCATAATCAAGCACATGCATACATTCAACTATCTAACAAGCACAACCAAGCATAATCTTAAGCCTCCAAAAATACAGCAACGTATTAATCCCAACTTACCTCGACTCCTCGCTCGCTCACTCGAGGTCCGATTTGCTCAGGCCATCACTGGTTATCCCTATAATACGAACGTGGTTTCAGCTTTTCATATAATTGTTATAGGTTCGTTTTATTCTATAATGCTTCTTGTTAGGTTTTGTTTAAGGTTTAATATGCCCAATTATCTAGGTATTAAGTCTTTTACAATCATTCTAGGTTTGGGGTTAGGTTCAGGTTCGGTTTTCGCATCGATTTCTAAACCAGGTTTTTAGTTCGATTTTTTTTTTTTTAAGTAGCGTTTTATATTCCAACTCTAGAAATTAGTTTCAACCCATAATGTGAAATTAATCACATTATTTCCTGATAACCTAAATACCATCACTACCCTTTGTCAGTGTTATTTTACTCGGTACACTTAAATCCATATCAGTGTACCGAATTCACTCCTAATGTGATAAATTTTTACATTTTTTTCATATAATTCCATAAATTCAAGTTTCCTATCAGATTTATTGTGCATTTTTATTATTCTCAAAATATCAATTTTTATTATAATATTTTCTATTTATTATATTTTCAATAATTACACATTATGTATTATTGCATATTATGCACATAATGCATTTCTAATATTTCTATTACCCTAATTACCATTTCTAAACACCAATTATTATTTCAAAATGTCTAAATCCATCCTAAATCAGATTTTACTCCAAATTTCCCTAATTTACAAAATTAACTATTTTTTTTTCCTATTACTCATTTATTACATAATTAACCTAATAATTACACCTAACACCCTAAATGCTACATGTATCATACTCCATCAGATTTCCACATCCTAAACCATATAATTATTCACTAAATCAGAAATTAATCATTTAATTACATAATTAACCCTAAATCACCTAATTTTACCATCATTTTAGGGCTAAAAATTAACTTAAAAATTTAGAAAATTAATTTTAAAAAAATGGCTTCATAGCACTGTTCTATGTCACATGAGCATCCTACAAAAAAATTTTGAGCCCCAAACTACATCCCTAAGCCTATTTAATTTCCGGTTTAATCATGCTAGGTTTTGAACAATTTGTTAAGGACCCTATATTTCCAGACATAATTAAACTAAATCAATATTTTTCCCTAAATCTACATACAATAAAACCTCAGAATAACAAGTTTCATAATTTTCTGGGCAAAATAACTAATTTTACAAAATTATACAAGAATTGGGCTGGAATTTGAACTCACCGGTTCGGGTGGCTCCGGCCACCGCGGGCCGCCGTGGCCTTGTCGGCCGGCCTGGGCGTTGCCACCACCGTGTGGTGATGGTGGCCGTCCACTCCCAGCTCCTCGTTTGATGTGGGTTCCCTTTAAAACCCCTAACTGCACAGTTTTTCTTATTTTTTTGTTTTCTGAATTTTCTCTCGAATTTCCAACTCTCTCTAATTTTCTCTGATTTTTATCTGTCCAAATGTGCTCTGTAATTTTTCTTGCTATTTATAGACGTTTTTTGTAATTATTATGCATTAATTTGACAAGATTTTGTCAACTTTCCTTGATTTTTGGCTTTTTGTTTGTCCAATTCTTATTGGATAATTTTTCTTTTTTTGATTTGCACCTGCCACGACCTTATCTTGAGTCATCTTATCATCTTCTGATTTTTTCTTATTTTTCCATAATTATTTTATATTTTTCTTTAATTATTTGCTTAGTTTTCGGCCAATTTTAGTAATTACGCGTATTTTTATCTACACGTAAATACATGTAGGGTGCACGTGAACATTCCTAAATATTATTTTGGTCATTCTAAAATTTTTAGTATACATATAATCTATCTCTAATAATTTATTAGTTATTATATTACACTTTTTGCTTTTTTGGTAATTAGCAGTTATTATGCTTAAAATTTGAAAATTTTATAGTCTCCTATTTTACTACTTATTTTCTTAAATTTAAGTTTACAGGGTCATTTTTACTGGTATCTTGTTAAATAGTTTATAATTTGGGTGTGATCGGATCCTTTAGCCGATCGCCCTAAACCTTGGGTTCTAAGTTCAATCTTACGGTTACTTGGCTGAACTTTGGGGCTTACAGAAACTAAACTTAATGTTAAAGCCTTAAATTAACTTCCTACTTATTTGGGGTATGATGGCTTCATTTATGTACCTACAAATATGTATAGAGGGGGGAATAATTATATCATACAATTCTTTGGTTCTTAATGTAAGGCAAATTAGCCAAGATAGTTAGGAGAAAACTTTACCTATTCAAATTATTCCCTTCTCTACTACTTAGTTTATAACTATGTTCTATGTTGCAAGAATGTTTGCTAGCAGATTACAATTATGGGATAAGTTGTGCCATTATGCAAATATAATAGGTAATAGGACTTGGTGCATTATAGGGGACTTTAATGAAATTATATTTGCAAATGAGAAGTGGGTTAGTCAACACTTGATAAATGGAGGATGCAAACTTATGCAAATTGTGTAAGGGCATGTGCTTTAGTTGATCTAGGTTTTGTAGGGCCTAAGTTTATAGGGTCTAATAAGTAACAGATCCCTAGCTTAATTTAAACCAGAATAGATAGAGCATGGGAAATCCATTATGGAAGCAAATGTACCTTAATGTTGTAGTAAAGCATCTCTATAAATGATCTTCAAATCATATCGCTCTATTCATTGAATCTTAGCTTACTTTTTCTAGTCTTAGGGATAAATGTCCACTCCAATTTCAACCGGTGTAGCTAATGCTGATGTGCTTAGGACTTAAGTTGATTATTAGGACTTACTGTAGAAAGTAGTATTAGCGAGTCATTTGAAATATTGAAGAATGAAGGAATGGAAAAGTTGACAATACAGTAGTTTCCATGAAGCTGCTCAGAGGATATGATGCACCGATAAATACAATGCGACTTAACACTTCACCTGATATGACTTGCAAGCTAATAATAAGATCCACTCATTGCTAATCTCGAGCTACTCGGTAAGATTAGATATAAATAAGATACTCGAAGAAAGGCATCTCACAAAAACAAGTATATTCAATATTAGTTAAGGTGTAAGATTATTACGGCTACAGAAGAAAGAACTATTTACAGTAAGTCCTTTAGGGCAACAATACAATAATGGAAAATTACATAAAAAGGCAATGTAAGAAAGAGATTCCTAGTATGTGTGGAAAAGGGTAAATGTGACAAAGAACAAAAAGGAATGTAGTAAAAGTGTCAGAAAAGTAAGGGACAGATGATAGCCTATCAATAGGTTTATATTTGGGAATCTTGGGTTGCGATGGCTATTCTAAATGGATGTTAAAGTTGCTGTTGAGAAGCTATGCTGGGAGCTACTAAGGTGATCGAAGAATAGGTTGAAAGAGTAGAGATCAGCATATAGTGTCCTCGGACTCGACACTTAATAGGTCGGCCTCGACATTCAATAAGCCAACAATTAGGCAGAGGTTTAAGCAAATCAAGGTGTGTACAAGCTGAGCCCTTAAAGAGTTTATCCAAAGTTCTTTCATGTACAAGAGCTCATCTTCAACAAACTAATCGGAGAGGATCCTTTTGGTAAAGGATTGGAGGCCTTAGAGGCAAGTGTGTATGACAGGTAGGGAGGCTAGAAATCCATCAATTCCCTAGGGTTATTGAAGATTTGCCTTCAAATCTTCGTCTTCTTTTTCTTCTTCTAGTACGAAAGATGTCAAGTTAGCGACATTGAAAGTAAGAGACACTCTATATCCTTCGGGTAGCTTTAGCTCATAAGCGTTGTTATTAATCCATCGAAGGATCTTGAAAGGTCCATCCAACTTGGGAGATAACTTATTTATCCTCTTCCTTGGGAATCTTTCATTGCTAAGGTGGATCCAAACAAGATCTCTTGAGTTATAAATAACTTACCTCTTTCCCTAGCTTCCTTGTTCTCTTTACCAAGTATCGAGCCCTATTTTCATTTTCCTTAATTTAAGCTACACTAAGCCCAGCCCGCTTAATATAGATTACTTAACATAAAATTAAGGAAAAATATTTTTATTAAAAAATTGTTTAGAAAAAATAATTTGGAGTTGCCAACCAATTAAACTAGTAAAAAAGTTAAATTAAGGTTTTTAGATAGGAAAACCCTAATTTAACTACTAATCTGAAAATATTATAAAAAAATAATTTTTAGAAAATCTAAGCTCAAAGGCTAATCTATTAAAACTAAGTCACCATATAAAATAAAAAAATTAATGGGTTTTTATTTTTATAATTTTTCTAAAAATTTTAACCTATGTAAGGATATATAAAACTTGTAACTAAAATGATTTTTTTTTTTATGATTTTTATTATGAATTTAAAAAAATTATGTTTTTTTATGGTAGCCTCAGAAATGCCTACGTACCCACTAGTAGAGATCAAACTAACGTAATTTTGTTTTTCAGAAAAGATTTAGTGGATTGATTCATTTTAATTTTAAAATTGATCCAGATTTATACTAGTTATCAATTTATTATTTAAAAAAAAAACTAACTAACTAAAATTTTTCAAAAGACTTTAGTTAAGATTTTTATTTAAAAAAAAAAACCACTACGTGTTAAAAATTGAATTTTCTTAAACCTTACATGCAAGATTTATATGAATCCATGATTTAAATATTCAATTTATATACATATATTCACCAAAGATATGGATCTCGGAGAATATATGTAATTATATCTAAAAAAATTGTAATCTAACTAAAAACATGAAATTTATCTAAAAAAAGAACTTATCTAATAATTTGAAAATTTATAGTTTATGTTAAAATTATTAAATAACATGTTGAACCTGGTTTTTTCCCTCCCGATTCTTTTTAAATTAAGTCTCTCTAAATTGATCAGTATTAAATCTTACCCATTTAATATTGACTCTCGATTAAGGTTTAAAGAAAAACCGTTTTTTTTTTTATTTGTATTTTGAAAATACTTTGGAGTTGCTACGTAACCTAAGTCGAGACAAAAATAGTTAAGTTATAACTAATCGGATAAATTAGTTATAACTTAGCTACTAGTCTAATGAGAAAACCAATTTTACAAAAATAGTTTTCTAAAATGAAAAATCTAGATCCATAGGCTATCTTATTGAACTTTAAATGGATACTACTTTTTAACTTTCCAATTTTAAATTTGCTTTTCAATAATACCCTTTTTCTATTTCTAAACAACTAATTATATCACGTGTGATTAATTTACTTAATTTACACAAATATTTACAAAGATGAAAAAAATAAATCTTTCAATATTTTAAGTCACCCCCAACTTATGTACGAGTGCCTATGTACCCGCTATTCAGAATCAGAATTCTATAGTTCATTTATTGAAAACATAATGGGTTGATTTGATTTTAATTTTGCAAAAACGATCGGGTCTATATTTTTTACCCATTTTAATTTATTTAAGGAAATTTCCTAAAAGGGTACTAATTTAGCGTTTTATTTGGAAAATTTTAAAATAGTCTTGATTTGGAAATAGTCCATTTATTTTTATTCATTTTTGGAAAGTTAATTTTCTAAGTGATAAAATGAATTTTATTTGCTCATTTATTCTATTTTATTTATTTTTTATTCTTACTTTTTATTTCCCATTTTTTTTATATTTATTATTTTACTTAGCACAAATAAATAAAAATAAACTAAACCTTTTCTTTCTTTTTCTCTTTTTTTTTATCATTTTTTTTCTTTATCTTTCTCTTTTTTTCGAATTGTTTTTATTTACAATTACATATTACATTGATATATAATAAATAAATAAAATACAATCGAATAAAATAAAAAATAAACCAAAGCAATGAAGGCTGGACCAAGCTAAGCGGATTGGGTCTATGCTTAGAGGTCAGGTCAGACTCGGGTTTAGATCAAGTCAGGTCGGTTGGACCAGGTCAAATCAAACTAGTTGAATCCAGTTTGTGTCCAGCAATTAGAGAGGTGCATCAAAGGTCGTTTCGTGGCGTATTTCAAGTAGGTGAAGGTAGTTTTGTAGGTTTTTTATTGGACTTTGGAGGTCTAAGAGTGATGTCACGACCAACGGACATGGTTTGGGTAGTAGTCGAAGCTTCGAGGCTAGCAGTGGGGTGGTTTGTGAGTTGTGTGATTGGGGGAAGATGTGGTGTCAGTAGTTGAAGCTACTATTGCTGTAGTTTCTAGGAATAGAGGATGAAGGAGGTAGTTGACGTATTCAAGAGTGGATAGTGCGCATAGGTTCAGGTGGTGTTATCACAACTTGGAGGGGGGTTAAGTCATGGCAGTACCGCCATGTAATATGTAAAGATCTGAGATCAAGTACCATCCTTGATCAAGGGCCTTCGGCGTACTACACAAGGTATTCACAACTACGGCCTTCTCTTAGTAATCAGCATTATGTAATAACATAACATATAAATTAAAGTTGAGTTATCTAAGTAATCACTAACAAAACATAGATAAGCAAGAATATCGGGTTTTCCCTAAATCAGTCATACAGTACTGAGATAAATCATTATAAGTAGTCTACACTACTCAACAAACTAAAGACACTTAATGATTGGAAATTAAAGAGATTTCATATATATATATAAACAAATGGTTCACTCGAGTTCTCAACTTCTTCACATCCAAATCCCAAGCTGGTGCTATTGACCTCGGGGATCCCGCGGCTTAACTCCAGCTATAAGTCTTGCTACAACAATACACTATGGGGTGGGGTGGGTTAAGCTTGATTGCTTAGTGAGTAACTTACCTATTATACAACAAACAATATCAAGCAAGTTATTTAACAAGTGTTTGAATGCATGGTCAAACATATGCAATGCAATGGTATACATAGTCTACTAGTAACTGTATATAGCACAGTTTTGATGCTTACCATTTTCCGGGTTAAGAAGTATTTCGACACATCAGGATCTAGGTATCCACATCCAATTTAAAGTTTCTTGTCATCAATAATACCCTTAGCAGTAGACATGGCATAGCCTTAAGCAGAAGGTAGCACTCCCCAAAGCCAAGTAGTTCCGAAAGGTCGAGGAAGGAACATGTCGTACAAAGTACGTCATACGATAACAACTTTCGATACATAAAATACAATATGAATTCTTTAGGCATGATCCCCCGTTCTATTACGTAATGCTGATGCCCATATTATCATGTTATAAGATGTGTTGTATGTCCGGTTTAATTAAGGGTTAAGTATTCATTAGTTCAGTTCATGAGTGACCAATCATAATATATAGACACTCCGAGACCTTAAGCTCTAATGCAGCAAGCATATAATATTCATATCAAACTAAGATATTTTTGAAAACAGGGTCAATCATATTAAACATACACAATTTCTCGTTTGCTCAAACATGCAACAATTTCAATTATTGGATATAATTAAGTATTCCACTAACTACAAGCACAAACAGGTAAAGTAGGTGGGCGGTATACTTACTCAGCCATGATGCTCAGCAGTCCCAATAATCCTCTATGATGTTAAAGTCAAACACCTCGTCTCCTGAACAAGATAATTAAGTTTTATAAGTATTCTATTAGTACTAATTAACTAGGCTTATTGCTCACTATCTCGAAGTTAGTTGTTTTTGTAATTTTGGCATATCTTCTTCGTTTTAACTCCATTTTCGGTGATCTTATAGTCGTTTTCATCGTTTTTGAATGGTCTTTAATTTGGTGAAGTTATTTTTAAGTTTCTAAATTAGTAAGTTTTCAATTTGGGCCCTATAAAGTCATAGGCCCAAGTGATGAGTTAAGTCACTTTAGGATTTAGGCCTTGGGCTTGGTTTTTGACTTTAGGCTTTATGTTTAATAATTTTGAGCTTTTTTAAGTATTTTAAATGGGATTTTTCTATCCAATACTTTAAAATTTTAAAGTTAGCCTTGGTGATGCTGTTATAGGTCCAAATGGGCCTTTTTACTAAGTTTAGGGCCTTAAATCACTAAGGGGGCTATAGTGGTTGTCTTGGATCAGCCTTTAGGTTTTGTGAGCCTTCTAAATAACTTTTACTAAGCCTTTTATCCTAAGGTTCAGATTCGGTCATCTAGCTACATGGGCTCCTAAATTGGTTCTTTTTGGCTTTTTATGTCTAGTTCACTATTTAAGACCTTAGGCTCAAACCCACTTATCTTTTTAGACTTAAGCCCAACATTGGACTTAAGTTTAGCCCATTTTTAATATGGTTATAGATCTATCCATTATGGTTCTTTAGCTTATTAACACCATTCTTAAGCCTATAATCATTAGCTAAGCTAGTTTAGAGCGTTAACCATACTTTAGCTTACTTAACTTGATTAATTAAGTCTTAAATCATACTTAACACTAAATAAAAATTTCATTAAGCTATTAAACAAAAAATTACAGATCTAGTGGGTCAAAGAAAGTGGCTGCCATGAGTTGCTTTTAGGGTCAAAACTTCCATTTTCATGCAATACTTGATTTTTATGGTGTTTTGACCTAAGTGACCTATGTTTCTATTAATCTAAAACTATAATCACTTCATAAAAGTGTGTGGAAGTATTGTAAGGGAAAATATATGGGGCGGTATGCATAGACAACAAAGGTCTTATCAACCTACTTGAAGCTCTTCTACTAAAACTTACATTACTCTATACTGCTTAGCCTATTTGTGTTATAACCTCTACTAAAGGGGGGGATTTTCTTATACTTACCTTTGTGGACCTTCTTGAAATACCTTATAACTTCTATAGAGTTGTTGTAAAATAATTTTTAAGAAAGAAAACATTAGTATGTATCATTATTTTGCAAGAAATCTAAGGAAAAACCTAACCTAAGTTCTTACCGAAGCAAAGTGTGGAAGGCCTCCTTTTGTGGTTGTGTGCCGTGAGCCTTGGTATGTGTAAGGGTGTGTGAGTGTGTCGGTAAACAAAGGGAATGTGTATATGAGGTGTGGGACTTGGTTTGGAGTGATTTAGAGTAATGGTGGTAAAGTTATGGGGGTTGGTGCTAGGGTAGTCAATGGTGGTCGAGAAGAGGAATAAGAAGGAGTTTACGTCTTGATCTTTGGGAGAAAGTTTAAGAGAGTTTTTAGGTATGTTCTAGGGTTTAAGAAAATGAAAAATGAGGGAAGGGGATAGCGGGTCATGGAAGTGAGGAGTGGTGGGAGGACATGTGGTGAGTAATTTGGTAAAACAAGGACAAGTACCAAATGGGGACCATGTACTTCATGTATTTTTTGCCAATTTGGGTATGTTCTCATCTCCTAAGAGTACAACATATTTTAAAAAGGGATAAGAGTTTGTCTTTTGGTTATTAATTATGTTTGAATTGTAGCTAATCAAGATGTAATGGGTTTGGTTAAGGATTAGGGCTTGATTAGGGTAATTAGTGGTGATTAGGCATGATTAAGCTAATTAGGTGCAATTAGGATGTGTTTAGGGTTTAGTTAGACTTTGACACTATAATTTAGCTATTATAAATGCCCTATACATGTACTTTGGGTTCTCTTAGGGTTTGGTGCTCATTTATGGTATTTGATCTGCGTACGAGCTCGAAAGTTAGGGTTTAAATCACTCAATACTACCGATCACTTGTATTAATCAATTCAACCTTACTATTAGTGTTTATTGGTGACAATAAGGCATTTGATCGCTTAATTAGGGTTAGATGATCATTTTAGGGTTTCAATAACGTTTTAGGGTTTTTCAAGTATTAAGGTTTTTGCTCATTTAGTTAGGTTTTTAGGGCTTACTTCAATTAAGGTTTCGATCAAACACTTAAGGTTTTATTCATTTACTTAGGTATTATTATCATGTTTAGGGTGGTTCTAGGGACTATCCAAGTACTCCTTCATCCAATTTCGCTTATAGGTTATTGAAATTTCTTAGGGTTTACATCCTTTGATGGGAATCAGGCTACCAGACCTTTGACCCATAACTGAGCTTAAGGATTAGAAGGGCTGGCGCAATGAATCCTTCTGTTCCAGCTAACCCTTGCTAAGGCTGAGTACTTCATTATCGAATCACCCTTCATATCGTGCCGAATGAATGCCTATTCTTCTACAGTATGCCAAACAGAAGACTATTCACTAATGCCGAGCTATCTAATTACTCGGCATAATCCATACTGAGAAGCCGAGACAGAGAGGCTGGACTGACTAAGTTACCCGTACTCGAATAAGATACATGTCCAAACATTTTTGTCCTGTATTTCTTAATGACCTCGCCAATGCCACATTACCACGTGTATAGTATCATGCACAGAATCCACCCCACCAATGATTGTCTTTGTTGTATACTCATTTTTACCCTTTTATATTTTATACATTATTTCTTTAAAAAATGTCCCTTTAGTCTTTTCCTTTTTAACAAGTTGCCTTAATGTATAGGTATAAATATCCTTATACTTGTAATAGCGAGGATAATCAGAAATTAGACAATTCTTAACACACTCTTTAAGTACTTTTTCTTCTTTGCATAAACACTGTTTGTTTACTCTCGACAACACTCTTATCTTTTCCCTTAAGCAAGGTTAAGTGGTGAGTAACCTCATCAGATCAATCCGTACATCATATCGGATTAAGCCATGAGTTCTCAGAAGTTCCATTGGTGCATCGTATCCTTTAGAGCTATTCGTGGGTTTGCTTACTATTTCATTCGTCATTTTCACTATAGATCCTACAACTAGTCACTCAAGGTTTCAATCGGTTGAAAGATCTAATCAAGCCTAAATTATAAGTCAAACCAGAAATATTAGTAAAATGATTCCGTAAGTTTGAATTTAAGAAAATAAGCAATAAAATAAAAGAATATAAAAATTTCAAATTTTAAGTATATAACTCGTTATTTATCAAAAATGCGTAAAATGTATTCCGATAATTAACGAATCGCTAGAGATAAATTATATGTATATTAAAAATCATAGAATGACCTAAATAATATTTGGGAATATTTATTTGTACTATATATGAATTTACATGTAGGTAGAAATATGCGTAATTACTTAAAATACGCGAAATGTGCTAAAATAATACTAAATAATTAAAGAAAATTCATAATTAATTAAGGAAAAATAAAGAAAAATCAGAAAAAATAAGGAATGATCTAGATTTGGGTCGTGGCAATTGGGGAAAATAAGAAAAAAAAATTAGCCAATTAAATTAAAACAACACAAAAGTCAAATTGGAAGAAAATAAGATAATTGTCTGATCAAATTAATGCACAATAATTTCCCTAAAACTCTATAAATACTCCAAATTTTTCAAAAGCTCATTTTAGATGTTAGGAAGTTTAGAAAAATAAAGAGAGGCAAAATTGAGAGAAAAATTAGTGGTAGAAAAAAAAAGTAAGAAAACTATGCAATTAGGGATTGTAAAGAGAACCTAGACCCAATGAGCAGTTGGGAGTGGACAATCATCACCACCATATGATAGTGGCAGCTCCTAGGTGGGCCGACACACCCATGGCCACTGACGGTGGCTGGAGCTACCTAAATCAGTGAGTTTGATTTTCAGCTTGATTTTGTGTAATTTTGTAAAAATAGTAAATATTCTTAGAAAAATATGAATCTTGTTATTTTGGAATTTTTTTATGTAGTTTTTTGCAAAAATATTATTTTGATGAAAATATGTCCCGTGATATATGGTCCTTAAAAAATCATACAAAACCGAGCATATTTCAATTTAAAATAAATGACCTTAGTATTGTAGTTTTGAGCTCAAAATTTTTGTGTAGACTACTTAAATGATATAGAATAGTGCTATGAAGCCTGTTTTCAAAAATTAATTTTTAAAATTTTTAGATAATTTTTAGGGCTTAAAATTAGGCATAAAATGGATAATTTAGGGTTAATTAAGTAATTAAATAATTAATTACTGATTTAGTGAATAATTATATGTTTTAAGATGTTGAAATCTGATGAAGTATGATGCTTATAGCATTTAGGGTGTTAGATGTAATTATTAGGTTAATTATGTAGTAAATAAGTAATAGGAAAAAATAATAAATTTTAAGTTAATTTTGTAAATTAGGGTAATTAGGTGTAAAATCTAATTTAGGATGAATTTAGAAATTTTGAAATGATAATTGATGTTGGGAGATGGTAATTAGAGTGATAAAAATATTAGATGTGTATTATGTACATGATAAGTGATAGTACATAATATGCAATTATTAGAAATATAATAAATAGAAAATATTAGGATAAAAATTGATATTATATAAATAATAGGGATATATAATAAATTTGATAGAAAACTTAAATTTATGTAATTATATAAAAAATGTTAAAATTTCTCACATTAGAAGTAAATTCGATACACTAATAAAGATTCAAGTATACCAAGTAGAATAAAATACTGACTAGGGGTGACAATGGTATTTAAGATATTTAGAAGTAAAGTGATTAATTTCACATTATGAGTTAATACGAATTTCTAGGGTTCGGGTATAAAACAGTACTTAGAAATTGAACTAAAACTAGAACCCAATTAAGAAATTGATGCGGAAACTGAACGCAAACCTAACCCCCAAACCTAGAGTAATTGTAAAAGATTTGAGAACCTAGATAACTAGATATAGTAAACCTTAAACAAAACACAATAATAAGCGTTATAAGATAAAATTAATCTATAATAACTATATGAAAAACTGAAACCACGTTTATGTTATAGGGATGATCAGTGTTGGCCTAAGTGAGTTGGATCTTGAGTGAGCGAGCGAGGAGTCTAGGTAAGTTGGAATTAATACGTTACTATATTTTGGAGGCTTGAGATTATACTTGATTGTGCCTGTTAGATAGTTGGTTGTCTGCATATGCTTGATTATGAGTGATGCTATGATTCTGGTTGTTGTTCTGGCTTGTATTGTATGATTTGTATAAAATGATTGGTCATCTTAACCTGGACCTAATCAAATATATGACCTGTAATCATAATCGGACTTGTATGGCAACCCATTAGGGGAAACCTAGGATTCTCCGGCCAAATATTGACCTCTTCGAAAAGGATAGCGCAGAATTACATAATGGTCCCTTCTTCATCCTTAATCGAATTAAATAACAGGAGAGGAGGTCGCGGCGAGGGTGAAGTCAATGGTTCAAAGGTAGTCGCAGGAGGAGCGGTGTCTCCATTGCATAAGCCTGGGTTTGGTCATGAGTTGATGCATTAATTGCAACTCCTCAACCCGGATTAGAGCGAACGAAATTTCTCTAATCTCACGACGGGCTGGACAATGTCGTGCAATGGCATTTACTTGAACATGCATTGCACCTAATAAGTTGGTTAATAACCTTGTTGTGTTTATAGTACAATTTTAAGTCCTCCATTCTAACTTACTTAGCTGTAGTTGCTCACATTTTTCTATAGACGTTATGCAGGTACTGGCTAAGAAGCGGCTTACAACTACTCTGAAGCTAACAACTGCTGGATCCTAAGGAGTGAGGAAAAAAATTTGAAGAACAAACATATATTTTTAAGGTCTAAGCCTTTATTTTAAAATTTTTCATTTCTAAATAATGTAATAACTAGGAAATAGATTATGGTGAAACATTGTAAATGTTAATTGTAATAACTGAATTATAGTGTAGATATATATTTTATCACTGTCTTAGTTAAATGATTTATTTAAATTACAAACTGTTTACTTCAAAGTGGATTAGTCGTGGACGCTTTTTGTAGATCAGGTCTAGGATAGCGGTTGTAAGCTCAACTTCTATCTTAGAATGGTTTACACGGCGGGGCTATTACAACTCTGCCGCTTTGGGGTGTGACATTTACTCTTTTCACACTTTCCCCATTAATCTTTTTTTGAGCTTTTTATAAGCTTGGACCCATCCAACAACTGGCCTTATCTATTCTTGGTCATGGTTTGCACCATCTTAGTATTAGAGTAGAGGTTTTATGTAAACCGTAGTAGTTCTTCTTGAAGTTCTGTTATACTCTATTTTACGTGTGTGAAATAGAGCAAGTTATTGTATTCATTCAATTGCTGTGTTGTTAGCTATTCACTACCAAAATATTTGTTTGAGCTTAAATCTGTAAAGAAAAATGGCTAACCCGAGTATGAATGTTTGTATTGGCAATGATAATGGAGTTGTCTACCATAGACAACAGTCTTAGGGAACCCCCAAAAGTATTGATAAGAGACTTGATAAGGTAGCAAACCTCTTAATAGATTTAACCCGAGATGTACATGTGTTGTCTTGTCGACCCACTAAGGCCGCGCAAAACACCCCATAAGTTGCTCGACCTATTAGAGGTCAAAACCTAACTTAACCCACTTGAGATGGAGGAGTAGGTGAATGAGTGAGAAGAAGGATTGATTTAGTAGACATGAGAAACGGGGAAGAAGAAGAGTATTTTGAAGGAGAGTGTGTATGAGTACCCAAAGCATCCAACCATGTGAAGTTTCAAATTCCGAGTTTCAATGGATCTAAGAATGTTGATGAATATTTGAAATGAGAAGAGAAAGTAGATCGTATGTTTGATTACTATCAGTACAAGGATTATGAGATGGTGAGAATTGCTATTGTTAAATTCTTTGGATATGCTACCATGTAGTGGAAGAATTTTCAGGCTATGAGAAGATGAGAGAGGTACCGAGAGATTGACACTTAGCCCAATATGAAGAGAGTGCTAAAAAACAAATTCATGTCGGAAACATACCTCTAGAATACTTTCACTTGCTTTCTGGAGCTGAAACAAGAAGGTTGAACTGTTGGTGAGTATGTTCAAGAGTTTCAGATGCTTATAATGCGTTGTAAAGTAGAGGAACCACCAGCTCAAACAGTTTCAAGGTTCATTACTGGCTTAAGAGGAGACATTCGAGACATTATGGAGCTTCGACGGAGCTTCAACAATTTGACGCAATGGATGAAGCTGTTAGGATTGTCCAGTGAGTAGAGAGGCAAAGAAAGAGCCAAGTATCGACAAGAATGCCAACTAACCAACCAAGATAGGTAAGTCATCGAACTCTACTGAGTATCGAGCCAAGAAGGAAGGTTGATGTTAAAGCCGAGTTGAAAGGTTGACCTAATGATGAAGTGCCGACACGAACATATGAGAAGGGGTAAGGGTCTGGCAAGAAGACGAACCAAATTAAATGCTTCAAGTGTCAAGGGTTTGGATACATGGTTGCTCAGTGCCCAAACCAGTGGACGATGGTCATCAAGGGAGACATCTTGAAGTTAGAAGTAGAGATTACGGATGAGGAACTCGAGGAGGAGGAGGTTCCTACCGAGAAAGAAATGATTGAGGAGGACGTATTTCCTAAGGACTTAGATCAATTACTCATGTTGTCCGATGTACTATGAGTGTAGAACCCTCGTGAGAGGAGGAGTAAAGAGAGAATTTGTTTCATACCACTTGTAAGGTAAATGACCAGATGTGTACCCTCATTGTAGATAGTAGAAGTTACACCAATGTAGCATTAGCCAATCTTGTTTCAAAACTAAAGCTGCTGACTATTGCACATCCAATGCTGTACAAGTTGCACTGGTCGAATGAGAAAGAAGCACTACATGTCACTCGGCAAATACTGTTGCCAATCATTATTGGCAATTATTTTGACTAGATTCTTTGTAATGTGTTGCCTATGTGTGCTTCCCACGTGTTGCTAGGTAAACCGAAGTTATTTGATAGGAGAGTTATGTATGATGGTTACAAGAACACGTATATGTTCGAGAAGGATGGTCGAAAGATTACGCTGAATTTGATGCCACCGAAAGAAGTTCACAAGTTACAAATGAAACTTGCTCACGGATCGAAGAAGGCTCTGGTGATGAGTAAAGCTGAGCTTCGAGAGGCCATTAATGGCAAGGAGTCGACCCTCCTATTGGTCAGGCATCTATTGGAAATGAAGGAGCAGGGCGAGTTGCCCCAAGAGGTCAAGAGACATGTTGGATGAACTGAGTAGAGCCAAGATTTTCAGTAAGATTGATCTTAAATCTAGCTACCATCAAATTCGATGAGGCCAGGAGACGAGTAAAAGACTGCATTCGAGACTTGACATGGATTTTATGAGTGGATGGTCATGCCCTTCAACTTGTCGAATGCCCCAAGTACTTTCATGAGACTTATGAACCATATGCTAAGGCATCTCATAGGGAAGTGTGTCGTGGTGTACTTTGACGATATCCCGGTATACAGTGCCAACATGCCAAGTCACTGTGAACATCTCATAGCAGTCTTGGATTTCCTCCGTACCAAGAGATTATTCAGCAATCTAAAGAAATGCTGTTTTTGCCGAGAGGAAGTGGTATTCTTGGGCTATGTAGTCAGTAAAGGAGGCTTACGAGTCGATGATGAGAAGATCTGAGCTGCTGTTAAGTGGCCGACCCTTATTACTTATGTTAACATAAGAAGTTTCCATGGATTGGCTTCGTTTTACAAAAGATTCATCAGGAATTTTAGTACCCTCACTACACTACTCATTGAATTAACGGAGAAAAACATCAACTTTCGTTAAGGAGAAAGGGAGGAGAGGAGTTTTTCCGAGATAAAGAAGAGGTTCATCTCCACGTCGGTATTAGTGCTACCTGACTTCGACAAAATTTTTTAGCTAAAGTACGATGCGTCAGGAATTGGGATAGGTACTGTCCTGATGCAGGAAGGCCAACCAATTGCCTTCTACAGTGAGAAGCTCCGAGGACCTTAGTTGAACTATTCTGTATATGACAAAGAGCTCTTGGTAGTAATCTGAGCACTACAAGTATAGTAGTACTACCTACTGCCGAGAGAATTTGTTATATATACTAATCATGAATCACTGCAGTACCTCCGAAGCCAGACCAAGTTGTCAAAGTGGTAGGCAAGATGGGTTGAATTTCTTGAAGGATTTAATTTTGTAATAAAGTACAAGTAAGGAAAGAGCAACGTAGTCGTAAACGCTCTTTCGAGGAGACATGCACTTTTATCTAAGTTACAAACCAGACTATTTGGGTTTACAAGTATCAAGGAACAATACTCCGAGGATCTACACTTTAGAGCAATAATTTTGCAATGCATAGATGGGAGGACAATAAACAAGTATCATGTTGAGGATGGATACTTGTTTTGAGGTGGAAAATTATACGTGCCGTCTTGTTTACTGCGGGAATTGTTGATTAGGGAAGCCCACAGTGGAGGACTCTCTGGACAATTTAGAGAAGGCAAACATGCAAGTTGTTGAATGGTCGATTCTCTTAGCCAAGAATGAAGAGAGATGTATACCGAGTTGTTAAAAGTTGTGCTGTGTGCCAAAAGGCTAAGTGCCGAGTTGAATAAGGGAAAGCAATGCCCCTACCTATCCCGACAAAACCGTAGACTGAACTGAGCATAAACTTTGTTCTTGGACTATCGTAAACTGCTCAAGGTAAAGATTTTATAATGGTCATCATGGATCAATTCAGTAAAATGGTACACTTCGTACCCTGTACCAAAACCAACAACGCTTCCGCTATTGCTTCTCTTTTCTTATAAGAGATTGTGCAGATATACAGCATGCCAACAAGTGTAGTCTTCGACAGAGACTTAAAGTTCTTGAGCCATTTTTAGAGAACCTTGTGGCATCAGCTAAGAATCAAATTAATCTTCATTACCTCATGTCACCCCCAAACTGATGGCCAAACAGAGGTAGTTAATCATACTTTGGGATCACTGCTCCGAGTTATAGTGGGCAAGAATTTAGCTGATTAGGACATCTGCCTACTAGTGGTCGAGTTTGCCTACAATCAAACAGTACATGACACCACTAAGTAGACTCCCTTTGAGGTGGTCTATGGGTTTAATCCCGAGCTACCTCTTAATCACGCCCTTGTGCCAATACCCGCGCAAGAAGACCCTGACGCTTAGGCCAAAGCATAATCCCTCCAGTGCATATATGATAAGGTCACTCGACACATTAACCAAGCTTATAAAAGAATGCAAGACAAGACCAAGGGTATGACGGTCAAACAATTTTAGTTGAAAGATTTAGTATGGCTGTACCTCAACAATGAACGATTCCCGAATAAGAGGAAGAACAAATTATCTGCAAGAACAGAAGGACCTTTCAAAATTCTCCAGAAGATCAGTTATAACGCCTATAGATTGGAATTGCCCAAGGACTATGGGGTTTCCGACGCCTTTAATATTGCCAACTTCAGTCCATATCACCCTAATGGAGAACTAAATGAAGCTTCAGTCCAAAACAACCTAGAAGAAATGATGGGAATCAGGCTATCGGACCTCTGACCTGTAGTCGAGCTCAAAGACTAGAGGGGCTGGTACAATGAATCCTTCTATTCTAGCTAACCCTTGTTGAAGCTGAGTCCTTCATTGCTAAATCACCCTTCATGCCATGCTGAATGAATGACTATTCTTCTAAAGTATGCCGAATAGAAGGCCATTCACTGATGCCAAGCTATCCAATTACTCGACATAATTCGTACTGAGAAGTCGAGATAGAAAGCCCAAACTGACTAAGATACCCCTGCTCGGATAAGCCACCTATCCATACTTTTTTATCTTGCATTTCCTAACGACCTCGCTAATGCCACATTGCTACATGTATAGTATCATGCGCAAAATCCACCTTACCAATGATTGTCTTTATTGTATAATCATTTTTACCCTTTTATATCGTGTACATTATTTCCTTTTAGTCTTTTCCTTTTTGGTAGGTTGCCCTAACTTATAGGTATAAATACCATTGTACTTATAATAGTAAGGATAATCAGAAATCAGACAATTATTAACACACTCTTTGAGTACTTTTTCTTTTTTGCGTAAACACTATTTGTTTGCTCTCAGCAGCACTCTTATCATTTCCCTTAAGTAAGGTTAAGTGGTGAGTAACCTCACTGAACCAATCCGTGTGTCATATCAGATTAAGTCGTAAGTCCTTGGAAGTTCCATTAGTGTGTCATATCCTTTAGAGCTGTTTGTAGGTTTGCTTACTATTTCATTTGTCATTTTCACTATTTTCGTACTTTTCCTATTAATCATTTTTCAAGCTTTCTACAAGCTTGGACCTATCCAGTGACCAGCTTTGTCTGTTCTTGGTCATGGTTTGCACCATCCTCCCACCCTTAAAGTAAGTTTTATCCTTAAAACTTAAAGAAGACTTACTTGTTTTCTCAAACAACTCAGGGTATCTACGCCATATTTCCTCCTCGACTTCCCAAGTAGCCTCTTCCTCCTTTTCATGATTCCTCCATAGTACCTTGACATACTTTATCTCTTTAGTCAGCAACTTTTGAGTCTTAGTCAGCATACAGATGGGGTGCTCCTCATAGGTGAGGTTTTCTTTTAATCACACTAGCTCTAACTCCACTACTCTGTTTGGATCCAACATGTGCTTCTGTAGCATTAACACATGGAAGACATTATGTAACCTTGATAAGTTTCATGGCAAGGCCAATCAGTAAGCCTGGTTTCCTACTCGATCTAACACCTTAAATGGTCCAATATAATGGGGGCTTAAGTTTCCCTACATCCTTGCCTTATGCACACTTTTCATCAGCTTCACCTTGAGGTATACATGATCGCCCACCTGAAATTCCACCTCTCATCTTTTCAAATTAGCCTAACTTTTTTGGTGATCCTAAGCTTCTTTCATCTTTTGCTTAATGACAGCTAGTTTCTCTATAGCCTCTTGTATTAAGTCAGGTCTAGGGGGTAGCTTCTCGATATCATCCCAAAATAATGGGGATCTGCACTTCCATCCATACATAGCTTCATAAGGTGGCATCTGTATGCTCGAATGGAAGCTGTTGTTATAGGCAAATTCAACTAAGGGTAAGTGCACATCCCAGCTTCCTTTGAACTCTTTTGCGTAAGCTCTCAACATATCTTCCAAGTTTTGAATGGTCCTTTCAAATTGTCCATCTGACTAGGGGTGGTAAGCAGTGTTGAAGTTCAAACGAGTGCCTAAGTACTTTTGTAGACTTCCCTACAACTTTGATATAAATCTTAGATCTCAATCTGAAACTATGTTCATAGGAACACCATGGAGTCTCACAATTTCTCTTATGTAGATTTGCGCTAACTTTTCCAAAGAGTATGTCATACTAATGGGGAGAAAATGTGCTAACTTGGTAAGTCTATCCATAATCACCCATATGGCTTCAAATCCTACTTAGGTCCGAGGTAACCCACTGATAAAGTCCATAGTAATCTGCTCCCACTTCCATTCAGGGATTGGTAGTGGTTACAGCAATCATCCTATCCTTTGATGTTCTGCCTTAACCCTTTGGCATATCTCGCATTTTTATACATATTCAACTATGTCCTGTTTCATGCTGTTCCACTAAAAACTCTTCTTAAGATCTTAGTACATCTGTATTCTTCCAGGCTGTACCAAATAACCTGAGTGGTGAGCTTTACTCATGATCTCTTCTGAAGGAAAGTATCTTCTGGTACACATAACCTTCCTTTCAAGTGCACAGTTCCCTTCTAATTAATGCCAAAATCATAGTACTTTCCATTTGCCATCTCTTCCTTCACCTTCATTAAAGTTGGATCCATCCGCTAGGCTTCTCGAATTCTTTCTATCAATGTTGGTTCAATGACTAGATTCGACAATTTTACTTCACCTCCAACCCAAGTGAATTCAATATTAAGCCTTTTAAATTCTTTTACCAAACTCTGGTTGTTTGGTGAGGAGTGAGGCAACTTTTGCATGATTTTTCCAGCTTAGTGCATCTGCAATTGCATTTACCCGTCTAGGGCAGTAATTGATCCCAAGATCATAATCCTTAATCAGTTCAAGCCATCTTCTTTGCCTCATATTCAGTTCTTTCTGGGTGAAAAGGTACTTTAGGCTCTTGTGATCTGTGTAAATCTCACACCTTTGGCCATACAAGTAGTGCCTCCAAATCTTGAGAGCAAAGACCACTACAGCCAACTCCAAGTCGTGTGTAAGGTAATTTTGTTCATGCAGCCTTAGTTATCGTAAGGCATAAGTTATGACCTTTCCATTTTGCATCAATACACAACCCAAATTGTTTCTTGAGGCATCATTGTATACTGTAAAAGGCTCATTAAAATTGGGTAGGACTAGAATAGGTATGGACACCAATCTGTGCTTTGGCTCCTGAAAGCTCTTCTCCTTCTTGTCGATCTACTCATATTTCACATTCTTTTGTATCAATTAGGTGAGCGGTCAAGCAAGAGTGGAGAAGTCCTTAACAAATGTTCGATAGTACCCAGCTAATCCTACAAAACTATGCACTTCAATGACCGTCTCTAGCCTTTTCCATTCGACTATGGCCTTTACTTTCTTGGGATAGATTGTTATTCCATCACCTGATATTATGTATCTAAGAAAAGAGATTTCTTTCAACTAAAAATCAAACTTGGATAGCTTGGCATATAACTTATGTTCTCTCAAAATTTGCAACACCATTCTCAAATGTTCTTCATGCTGATTAGGAGAAGAAGAATATACTAAAATGTTGTCAATGAAGACAATCATACACTTGTCTAGCAGTGCTCGAAATATATGATTCATCAAGTCCATAAAGGCAATAGGAGGCATTAGTCAAACTGAAAGGCATTACTAAAAACTCATAATGCCCATACCTTATTCTGAATACAGTTTTAGAATTGTTAGCCGGTTTAATTCTTAACTGGTGGTATCTAGACCTCAAATCAATTTGTAAAAAGACTTTAACATCCTTCAGCTGATCAAACAAGTTGTCTATCCTTAGTAAGGGGGTACTTGTTCTTAATAGTTACCTTGTTCAAATCTAGATAATCTATGCACAGTCTCGTCGACCTATCTTTCTTCTTTACAAATAATATGGGTGCTCCCCAAGGCGACACACTTGGTCAGATGAATCCTTAGTCAAGTAATTCCTACAACTACTTTTTCAACTCCTTTAATTCTACTGGTGCCATTCTATAAGGGGCTTTAGATATAGGCTCGGTGCCTAGTAGTAAGTCGATAACAAAGTCAATTTCTCTCTTAGGTAGCAACCTTGGAAGTTCATCTGAAAAAACATCAGGGAATTCATTAGCCACTCGAATTTCTTCCAATTGGGGCTTCTCTTTGTCAACCTCAGTTGTGTTTAAACAGACTTCTACCTAAGCTTAGAATTCTTCATCTGGTATTAACTCAAGTGAATATACTTCACCCGGTTTACTAATCGCCGATTGTCCCCTAAAAGTGGTCCTCATCCCATTCATAGTTTCAAATTCTACTTCTTTGCTTTGGCAAACTACCTTGGCTCTTACTGCTGACACCCAGTTCATTCCTAAGATGACTTCATACTTACTCAACTCAAGTACTATCATGTCAGTACAAGTATCTCCACCTTGAATTTTTAAAGGGAAATTTTTCATCGTTTCTCGAGTTACCATCACACTCTTAGTAGGAGTCTTAATCCCAAAGCATGACTCTGCAAACATAACTTGCAATTCTGCTTGCTCGACAACTTTAGGTGTGATAAAGGAGTGAGTCACTCTTGTGTCAAACAAAGCATACACAGGCAAGCTAGAGACATGGATATTCCCTAAAGCATCATAGTTTTCATTATTGTAGCTGGTCAGCTTTAAAAACATCTTTTGATTCTCCCAATTTCTTTATTTTCCATTTTTTACATTTCTTATACTTATATCTACTTATCAACACAAAAAAAGAAAGTATGAGTTAAGTTACATACCTGCAACAAGTCCAGTATCAGCAATGTCTCCCTCCTCGTAAACAGTAACATCCTTATCCGGTCCATCATCCACCTAGTCCTACTTGCCCTCTAAGTTGTAAACTCTAGCATGTGCAAGCACTCTTGGTCTAGCTTACAGTCTTGGACCTCCTGCCTATCTGTATGCTACCGAGTTACCAAGAAGGGCCATAAGGTGAGCTAGCTAGGTAGCTAGTGCGGCTCTCCTCTATAGGCAATTAGAAGCAATGTGTCTTGCTTGCTTACATATGAAACATGTCATGGTAGCCTTCTTAAGGCACTCAACTATGCAATGATTTCCCTCCCTACATAAGAAACACTTATGCTGCAGCTGAGGGCACTCTCTTAGATAATGTCCTCCCTTACACTTCCAACATCTAACTGTACCAATCCTTGATCCTAAACTTACCATACTCAACCTCAGCTAATGGCCATAACTCATTGCGATCTTCTTCCCTTTCTTAGCAAAGATGGGTCCTTCAAATGATCTCTTCCCAAAAATATTCACCCTAGGCCTCTCCATCCCATCCTTTAAACTACTATCACTTTCAATAGTCTGAATTATCTCAACAGCCTCATGGAAATCTCAAGGTCAAAACTCGCACGCATGGCGCCTAGTATCAGGATCCAATCCTCTAACAAAAACCTGCATCCTCATTAGAGACAGAGAGAGAGATGATGAAGGTAGCCAAGAGAGTTGTGTATCATGTCTGTGTTTGTGTATAGGTGTTTGATGTTCGAGAGAAAGAGAGGAGGAGGATAAGAGTGAAAGATTTATGTATACGTGTTCGAGGTGGTGGCTGATGTTCGGTCGTTTAGTAGTGGTCGTATGCGTATTTAGCAGTAGTGGATGAGAGAGAGTAGGCAGTTGTCGGCGATGTGAGGATATGGTTTGATTGGATGCAAATGCTGTCTATTATTGTGCAAGTTGTGAGAGAGAGACAACAGTGAGTGTGTATAGAGAGTGAGGGTCCGAGAGAGAGAGATAGTGGAGGGAAGAGAGGGTCTAAGAGAGAGATGTCAGTTCCCACAGAGAGAGAGAGAGAGAGTCCCTTGTGTGTATGTGTGTGTGTGTGTGTGTGTGTAAGCAAATAAAAACCTTGCCCCACCACTCCCTCCCCCCAGCCCGTATGTGGTCTCTTTTTTTGTTCGTTTGTTTTTTAAACAAGAAAGAGTGGGAAAGAAAAGGAAAGAAGGAAAAGTGAGGTAAGGGTGGTGAAGAAAACGTGTTGTTGTGGTAAATCACAAAGCACTACGCGTCACAATCAAACACATGGCCCAATGATGCCTTGACTTGTGGCAACACGTTGAGTGAAAAAGAAAAGGGTAAAAGGCATTTTTATGCCTCCAATAAGATTTGAACCCTTGATCAAATGCAAGTCCAAATGTTTATCCGATATGCCATTGGTCTATAACTTATCCATACATACAATTAAATTACTTATATGGACTAAGACTGTCTAGTCTAAATTTAAATCTAAGCCCAAGCCTAGCCTATGCCCAATGGTCCCTTTTCTAAATTTATTTAAATTAGAAATCTATTCTATTAAACTACTTAAAAATTTATTATTTTTCTAAATTTATTAATATTTTCTATTTTTTGTGACTTTTAAATTTTTCCATTTTTTGTATTTTCTAAATTTCTTATTTTTTGGGTTTTTTTCCCCTATTTTCCTATTTTTTTATTTTTTTTCCTATTTTTGTATTTTCTAAATTTCATATTTTTTAGGTTTTTTTAATTTTCTACTTTTTGTATTTTTTTCTTAATTTAGGACCCTTTAACCCATTTTAAAAAATTTGAGAAATAACAAAAGGGCAAAAATGAGGTATCTACACAACCTACAGTAAAAAAAAAAAAGTTAACAAAATAAAGCTATTAATTAAAAAATAAATAACTAAATAACTAAAACAATTTACCTAATTACCTAAGCAGGTCAGATTCAAGAAAATAATTATGCAGGTCAAATTGTGTACATGATCGAACTGGATGTATATAGACTCGGACATATGTGTGAAGTGTTGATTGTGAGTAACTATTGTACATGTTGCTGTGTAGATGTAGACGTGTATGTTGCTACGTGGAATTCTACTATACATGCTGCCAAACGTAGAATGGATTGTGCAGTAGGCAGTAAACGTGTAGTGTGTAGGCTATTAACATATGACATGTTTGTATGTTGCTAGGGGAGTGGATTGTGCAGTACGGTGAGCTCTGTGTGTGTGTGTAAGTGAATGTGTTGTGCAGTGTATGTGGTTGAATGTGTCATGTTGTGATGTATGTAAGTGAGGATTGGAGTGATGTGAGCTGCAATGGAAATTGTGTGTATGTTGACAGTGAAAACGTGGATGTACGGTGAAGTGTTAGAGTGTGGAAATTGGGCATAGAAATTGAATAATTGGTTGGATGTATGTGTTATTGTAATTGTGAAACGTATATTTTTATAGCCGAATGTCCACTATTTATAGATCATAAACTTAAATCTTTTGGATCTTTTTGTTGTGAATATTTAATCTTAACAAATCTAACATTCATAAAATATGATAATACCTAATTTAGATTTGTTAATTTTATTTAATATTTAATCCAATCCATTTTCAAATCAAGTTTTTAGAAACCCCATATTTTATTTAGGCTTTCTATCTTGGGCCAAACTCAGTCTAACTTAATTAACCATAGATCATAGCCCATTTAATAAATCATGAGTTTTTTTAAGCTTAGTTGAAATATTCAAAATTGGACTAAGGTCCACATTCATGAGTTCAAATATAACTGGATTTTTCTTAAATAACATTTTTATAATAAAGCTTAAAAGACCTTGAATTTGCTAAATTACATATATATATTTTATTGTAATATGACCCGATCTTAAATGACTAACTGACTTGACTATGACACTTTTGACACTTTGTATTTTTTTTTATTTTTTCGAGTTTTTTTCATTTTTATTTTTTTTAAGTTTATTATTATTTATTTTTTGTAAACCTAGCCTAAAAGTGAATAGAGACTAAAATTAAAATAAAGGGTGGCACAAATAGGGTCTCTACAGCAGCTCCTCTTTGTAATGAAGTTTATAAAAACTTTGCTACAAAGACCAAAAGACATGCTTATTTTTGTTCGATCCTTTCTTGAATTGGTAGGGTAAGAACTTTGAATGTTAAACAAATAGAGTCCCGACTTGAAAGTTTGGGTATTCTTAAGAGGATAGATATCTTTAAGCACCTATTGCTCGAAAGGATAGATCTTTCGAAAGTAAGATAGAATGACACTTTATTATAGATAAAATAGAACGGTGCTCTTGTTGAGCAAGCGATCCAATAGCACATATAGGATGGTGCTCCATTGAGTAAGTGATCCCAGAAAGGATTGAACGATGCTCTACTGAGCAAGCGATCCTAGAAAGAATAGGATGGTACTCTGCTAAACAAACGATCTTAGAAAAGACTGGATGGCGCTCTTATGAGCAGGAGATCCAAAAAATGATTAGACTAGATAGGATAGCACGCCTTTAAGCAAGCTATCCCAGAAAGGACTAAATAGCATTCCACTGACCTAAAATTACGTTAAGGAATACAAAGGATAGGATAACGCTCCTATGAATAAGTAATCCTAAAACAAACTAGATGATGCTCCACTAAGCAAGCGATCCAACAAGAATAGGATAATGCTCTTTTGAGTGAGCGATCATAAAAAGGATTGGATGGCACTCCTTTGAATAGGTGATCCAACTAAGGATAGGACAGCGCTCCTTTGAGCAAGCGATTCTAAAAAGGATTGAATGGTACTTTACTGAGCAAGCGATCCAACTAAGGATAAGACAACGCTTCTTTGAGCAAGCGATCCTAAAAAGGATTAGATGGTGCTCCAATGAGCAAGTGACCTAGCTAAGGAATATGACTTTGCTCCTTTGAGCAAGCAATCCTATAAAGGATTAAATGGCGCTCCACTGAGCAAGCGACCCAACTAAAGATAGGATAGTGCTCCTTTGAGCTAGTAATTCTAGAAAGGAACAACGATCCTAAAAATGAATAGGGCAGCACTCCTTTGGGCAAGTTATTCTTGAAAGGATTGAATGGTGCTCCACTAAGCAAGCGACTTAACTAAGGATATGATAGTGCTCCTTTGAGCAAGCAATCCTAAAAAGGATTGTATAGGATAGCGCTCCTTTAAATAAGTGATCCTAAAAATGAATAAGACAACATTCATTTGAGAAAGTGATCCTAAAAAGGACTAAATGGTGCTATACTAAGCAAGCGACCCAACTGAGGATAAGATAGTGCTCCTTTGAGCAAGCGATCCTAAAAAAGATTGGATGATGCTCCAATAAGCAAGTAATCTAATATTACTTTACGAAATGGATAGCGTACTAAAGAGCAAGTGATCCAAGAGTTTCAAGAACTTTGGTGAGTTTTGGAAAAGTTTGTTTGAAACTTGAGTTAGAAGATTTTGATGATTTTTTGAAAATTTTGACTTTTCTTTTTAAGAAATTTCTCTCGACAATTTTTGAAAAAGGTTTTATTTCTCTACTAAAATGTTTTTTTTTTTAAAAAAAAAAAAAGAAACCACTCTTTGATGGAAAATTATGTTACTAACAAATAAAAAAGTCTTGAAGATTCTAAAGATCACAAATAAGATATCAGCTTGCCCCTTGCCCATTGATCACTCATACTTTCAATCTTGTTTTTGAGAGCATAATTCATGATTCTTGAACTTTTTAGATGCATCGATTTCAAACTTGAGGTTAAAACCATTCGTGTTCTCGAGAAAGCACTCAACTTTTCTTTAATTTTCTACTAAGGGGATAGATATCATTACTTGAAATGTTTAGTCAAACACGACCTCCTTGCACTCTCATAGGTCTATTTTCACTCTAAGTATCAATTCCGAAAATTATAGTTCATCTTGTAAATGGTACACTCTAGTTAATCAATTAGGTCTTTTCTAAGTTTGCAATGTAAGGCTTTTGGTTAATGATTTGAGTAAATGGACATCAATGTGTTTCAACCAATTTTGAAGAAATCATATACAATCCATTCTGGGTTTACAAACTAAGAATCTAGGAGAAACTTATCGCGGGTTTACCCCAGTTTCATGAGTAATGATTGCTTAAGATAAGTCAATTTCTTTAATGAAAAGATCTTTGTTAAGGGTAGTATAGTAGATAAGACCATAGAATTAAAGTTTCATTCCTTTGGGCTCAAAATCTCTTGCTTAGATTTGTAAGTTGAAGAATATTGGTAAGAAGACTCAGGTACTCAATTTTGGAATTCATAAGTTTAGCTTTTCTAAGATATTCAATCCTAGGCCCTTTAAGAGCTTTTTAAGCTGTCCTTTCATATTTGATCACCTTGCTTCTTTTTTTTTTTTCTTCTTCTTTTTTCCTTCCTTCTTTTCTTTTTCCTTTTTTCTTTTTTTCCTTTTTTTCTTTTTCCTTTTTTTTTTTTTTTGCCAAAGTGATCACTCTCCATGTGTTTGAGTTTTTGCTTGAAGAAATTAACAAGCCCTAAAACCATGACCTCAAAGTGTATAAGCCTAATGAAGTGGGGCATAGCAAAAATCAATGGCCTTGTAGTGTTTGAATGAGTATATAGATTTAACTGAAGTGTACAGTTTGAAACTCTTTTTCATTCTAAAGAAATTGAACTATATATGACAATATTTGCTCATGAATTGGCATTACTAAAGCAAGTACAAGTTATTCTATCCCTTTTCTCCAAACTAATGACCATAACCTCCCGATTGCTCTAGTGTAGGGTGGTTCTTGACAAGGCCAATTTTAAGAAAAATTCCCTAAAAGGCTCAAATGGGTTTGCAAGGGATAATTGTATTTAAGGTGATGAAATGAATGCCTAACATCATTTTGACATGTGTACCGAGTTTAAGATGAACCTCATTTAAGGAATGAGTCCAATTACTCACATTGTGTCGCTCAACTCTCATGTACGTTGAGGGTTAGTGTTTCAGATATGGTTTGTCTCTTTTCATCCTAAACTTTTTAAGTAATGTGTTACTATTCCCTTAGACAAAAAGTTTTAAGTTCTAAGTTTAAATTTACTTTATCCATTTTCACTTGCCCTAAATGCCCCTATTTGAATTGAGTTAACTTTATAGCATACAACAAAAAAATGCATATGAAGATTGTTTTATTCAATAGCTCGTATCCATTATAAGCTCCAAAAGGAAAGATTATTTTGAAAGAAATAAATACAGGAACTAAAACTCTTTTCCACTTCTTGCCCTCATTTCTGTCACTCCTTCGAACTTGGCCCATTCAATTAAATTGATCTCTTAGAGATATACCTAACTGCTTCAAATGGTAAGCCACCTTGTCAGATGATAGTAGCAGGCCTTTAATATTTGGTGCTAGAGGCTATTTATTTGATGCTTCTTCAAAACTTGGGGAAAGAATACCATTGCCAAATGACCCATTAGCCTCTAGAAAGCTTAGCTGGATAATTTCTACATCAATCAAATCTTATACCTTATGCTTCAGTTTCTAGTAATCTTCTATGGTATGCCTCACCTAGCTCACATGATATTCACACCATTTGTTGGGGTCATGTTCCTTTGACTTGTACTTCTTTGTTAAGTTTTCACATGTTAGTAGTCTTGCATCTCTCAATTACTTAAACACTTAGGTCATTGGAATCTTAAATTGTATAAGTCGCCTCCTCTTATTGTGGAAAGGCTTGTCTTGATCTTAGGCTTTCCCAATTGGCAACATTCGCTCTCGACTTCTGTTTCCTTGAATCATCCTCATACTTGGATTGTGATGTCCTATTCATACTAGGATCTAATTTTTCAAGCTACTTAAGCACATAACCTATTGCCATTTCTGTACCTGTAAGTCTTTCTTTTAACCTCATTAACTTTTTTCTAAGGCAACAACCCTTTTTTCCAAACCTTAGTAGAGACATGCCCCTTGGGCTTAACTATTCAAACATGTCTCTAATAACTTTTCTAAACCTTGTATCATGTTGATAGTGGGCTCTCTGTGGAATTTGGGTCTTGGATCCCTTATGAAGTCCAGTTTAACCAATTTTTCGTCAATCAAATCTTGGACTTTATTCTTTAACTCCCAACAATAGTCAGTAGCATGCCCTTGTTAAGTCATGTGGAACTTACATTGCGCATTGGGATCATATTTTTGAGGTCTATACCCTGGTGTTGGAGTCCTGGGACATAGCAAACCCTTTTCTTTTAAGCAGCGATAGACTTAAGACATAGGAATCAGGATATGGGCGAACCTCCTTCAAGGTGATTTCTGGCTTAACTTATTTTCCTTAAGCTTTAGGCTAATGCTTAAGGCACTAGGTTTGTATATCGTTAGATAGGACATTGTAGCATTAACAATAGCCTCTAAATCCAACAGGGCTAATCCCTTCCCTATAAATCTCCCTACTCTAATGGCATCTTCAATGTAAATATCAACTGCAATTGCATCTACAAATGTAGAAGCGGTATGACCTAAGAGGTAATTATAATAAGGTTCACCTAATGTGCAGATGAATATGTTGATTAGTTCATTTTCTGGCAATTGTAATATGGCTTGAGCAATTGTAGATCTCCATCTATGGGCATACTCTTTAAAGGACTTGGTTGGCTTTATTTTCATGTTATTCATTTCTATCAGGAAAGGAGCTACCTCTTCATTGAGCTTATATTGTTGATAAAAGGCTTAAGCTAGCTTATCCCAAGTATCAAGCTCAGATAAGTCAAGTTGGGCATACCATACTAATGTTAGCCCAGCTAGGCTATCTTAGAAATTATGAATCATCAATTGCTTACATTTGGTGAATTGGGTCATCTTGCTAACATAAAGCTTGAGGTGAAGCTTAGGGCAACCCATTTCATCATACTTTTCAAAATTTGGCACTTTAAACTTCTTGGGTAACTCATGGTCTTTGAAAGCATAAACATTACTTAAGCTCATATCACTCTGCTTATTATGACCCTTGAGAACTCCCATTTTCTCTTCAATTTTGTGAAAGATTTCTTCCTCCATCTTCATCAATTCTTGCTCCAATTCCTTCCCTAAGCCTTTGTTGATGTTGTTGGGCACATGAACTGGCAATTCTTTAGACTTATCTGCCTCAGATAATGTATTATTAGGTCCTTTGACTTAGGTATAGGCTATGGTCTGTACTTGCTTCACGTGCTTACTAGGAACCCCTTCTATTGTGGGTATTCTCAATTCAAGAACTTCAGACATCTTGTTTTTTGGAAAATTTTATTAAAAAATCAATGTTTATTTTACATTATAGACTACCTAACACTGGCATTGACAAATCTAAACTTACTATACAGGCAAAAGGTTAAAATAAAAAAAAAAAAGCATTGGGACTGGTAACTGAAGACACACGATGACAATTATATTATAAAGATGATATAGAAGAGCAAAAATTTTCTTACAATGAGAAACTTATTAAACAAATGACATGAGAGTGACAACTCATGGGGAAAGCTTCGTCAAGATTGTAATAACTTAATATATAAACACAAAGAATAAGAACTTAGACATTTATAAGATTGATAACCATAAGATAGAAAATAATTTACAATGAAAATTTGATGGTTAAATCTTTTGTTTATTTATTTTTATTTTTTGTGTTTTGTCAATCCCTAACAATATGGTACATGTGAGCCATTGCAATAGAAATCGATCAAGTAAAAAATTATCATGAAATTGGTTTTAAAAAAAAATTTGTTGGAAAGCCTTAAAAAAAGATAGTTCCATAATAATCTTTATCATAATTAATTTCCATAATTACATGCCAAAAAAAATTTACAAGTTGATACTGAAGTTTTTTTTTTTTTTTTTAACATTAGTACATCATCGTACAAGGGGATTATTAATGATTTTGTACTTTCTATGTTAAATGTTATGTTATATAACCTATTATTTATGAAATAAAACAAAATCCACAAAACTCACATATATTACACAAGATGACATATATAGATAAATATGTAAGTTAAAAATATAAAAATAAATGCGATATAATATACTATACACGTGTACAATGCAATGTGGTTGGTGATTAATAAACTATAGGAATAAAATTATCATAAACCTGCAATCAATATTCATGTAAACTTACATATATAAATATGTGAATTTCTAAAAGTTTTTTTTTTTGTTTTGTAAATAAAGCTCATGTACATTTATAGATATAAATACATTAAATTTTGAAAATAAGGCCCAATTGGTCATGGGTTATAATAATTCTTTTCTAACTCTTATAATTTAAAAATTACTAACCCCTTTTTTTATTTTATAACGATGTAAGAGGGCAGGATCTACAGGTCTCAAGATCTACGACCTCGAACACTTCCATAGGAAATATCTAATAGATTATATCGAAGCATGAGTAGGCTTGCCTATTATCGCTAGGCGAGAGTAAAGACCTTAGCGATTTAAAGGTTATACAATGGTGACCCATCCTATGTTCTTAAAGCAGCCTTAGCCCGACCACATTTAAGCAGCCAAATTCCTTTGTAAGGGGCCCATTGGGCTAGATTTTTCTTAGAGGTTTGCATCACTAAAACACGAATAATACAACTATATTACAATATATATATATATATATATATAAAGGAATTAAAAAATGAAAGCCTATTAATTAATTTTTTTTATTTTATTTTGACATGGCTAGTCCACTAAGGTTTATAATAAAGTTGCCAATTCTATCAAGTCTTATTTTAGTTTTCCTTAATTTAACCTATACTAAGTTTAGCCCACTTAATATAGATTACTTAACATAAAATTAAGAAAAAATAATTTTTCTTGAAAAAATGTTTAGAAAGAAAATAATTTGGAGTTACCAACTGACTAAACTAGTAAAAAAGTTAAATTAGGGTTTTTTGGTGAGAAAACCCTAATTTAGCTACTAATATGCAAATATTTTAAAAATAATAATTTTTAGAAAATTTGACAAAAAAATTTAAGCTCAGAGACTAACCTATTAAGATTAAGTCACCATATAAATAAAAAATAATAATGGGCTTTTATTTTTATAATTTTTCTAAAAATGCTAAGCTATGTAAGGATATACAAAAATGTAACTAAAATGAACTTTTTAATGATTTTTATTACGAATTTTTAAAAAACAAAACAAATATATATATATATATATATATATATATATTATGGTTGCCCTAGAGACGTTTATGTACCAACTAGTCGAGATCAAACAAATGTAATTCTATTTTTCAGAAACAATTTAGCAGGTTGATTTATTTTAATTTAAAAATCAAGCTAGATTTACGTTAATTATCAATTTATTATTTAAAAAAAAACTTCAAAAAATCTAACTTCATGAATCTATTTTTTTTAAAAAAAAAAAAACCCTAACTAACTAAATCTTTTGAAAAAACTTCAATTAAGTTTTTTATAAGAAAAAAAAAACCACTACATGCTAAAAATTGATATTTTAAAAACCCTACATGCAAAATTTTTATGAATCTACGATTTAGATATGCAATTTATATATATATCTTCACAAAAAATATGAATTTCGGAGAAGATATGTAATTATATCTAAAAAAAATGCAACATAACTAAAAACATGAAATTTATCTAAAAACCAACTTATGTAAAAATTTGCAAATTTATAGTTTATGCTAAAATTGTTAAACAACCTGCACTAAAAAAAAAAAAAAACAAGTTAGCGAAATAAAGATATTAATTAAAAACCAAAATAAATAAATAAGTAAAACAATTTATCTAATTACCCAAGTGGGTCAGATCTAGGGAAAAAATTACACGAGTTGGCTCATGTACATAATTAGACTGGATGTGCATGGACTTGGATGTGCACGTGAAGTGATGATCGTAAGCAACTACCATGCATGCTACTGCATAGATGTGGATGTATGTGCTACTACATGGAATTTTTCTATGCATATTGTTTAATGTAGAGTGGACTAAGTAGTGAGTTGTAGACATGTAACATGTGTTTATGTTGCAAGAGGAGTAAACTGTACAATGCAATGAGCTGTGCGCGTATGTGATTGAATTTATCATGTAGTGTGTATGGGTGAATGTGTTGTGCAATGATGTGTATGAGTAAGGGCTAGAGTATAACGTATATGGGTGAAGGCTAGAGTGTAACATGTGTGAGTGAAGATTGGAGTGACATGAACTATAGTGGAAATTGTGTGTGTGTTGATCGTGAAAACGTGGATGTGCGATGAAGTGTTGGAGTATAGAAATTGGGTACATAAATTGTATAATTGGGCGGACACGTGTGTGATTGTAATTGTAAAACGTGTATTTTTTATCATAGAATGTTCACTATTTATAGATCATAAACTTGAATATTTTTTATCTTTTTATTGTAAAGATTTAATCTTAACAAATCCAATATTTATAGGATATAATAATACCCAATTTAGATTTGTTAATTTCATTCAAGATTTAATCCAATCTATTTACAAGATTAAGTTTCTAGAAACCCCATATTTTATTTAAGCTTTTTATCTTAAGCCAAACTCAGCCCAACTTAATTAAGTATAGCCCATTTAATAAATCTTGAGTCCTTTTTAGCTCAATTGAAATATTCAAAATTGGACTAAGGTTTACATTCATAAGTTCAAATATGATTGGACTTTTCTTAAATAGTATTTTTCTAATAAAGCCCAAAAGACCTTGAATTTACAAAATCATACGTATACATTTTATTGTAATCTAACTTGATCTTAAACGACTAACTAATTTGACTAGGATACTTTTGATACTTTTTTTTTTCAATTTTCTTTTCTTTTTTATTATTTATTTGTTTATTCAAGGTCATTTTCTTTTCATTTTTATTTTTTTCAATTTTTTTTTTATTTTTTGTAAACCTAGCCTAAAAGTGAAAATAGATTGAAATTAAAATAAAGGGTAGCAAAAATAAAGTGTCTACACCAAGCCATTATCTTAACTAATTGCTCGATAACCTTTTAATGTAGCTTCTGAAACTCCTTGACATGCTACAAGCTTGATTGACTATCTTCTTAGGAAGTCGAGTTGGTGATCATATCTAATGTTAAGTTCAAGTTAAGTCCATAGATGGCCTTAGAAGGTAACCTTCCTATCAAGCTATGGGTGGAGTAGTTGTAAGCTAAGTTGATGATGAGCATGAAATTTATGCTTAGATCAATCAATGGCTGCTTAGGTATGGGTAGAGGTGTATATTCTCCTTATGATTCCTTTATCCCCTTGGCTCACTTGTACACCTCGCATTGCTTAAGAATTTTGTGTACATATTTCATCATCCTAGCTTAGTAGAAGTGTTCTTTCAACAACTCAGCAATCCTCTTATCACCAAAGTGGTTGACTAAGCCTTTAACATAGGCTTCTCTGGCAAGGAATTCCCTAGTAGAACCACTCAGCACACAAACTTGTCTTCCCTTTATTAAGAATCCATAGCTTAAATAGAACCCATCTATTACTCCTTTAATGTTACATGTAGCCACTAAGGGTTCAAAGAACAAATCATGTTCATAATGATTAGGTATCATACTAACTTAAGTATTTTAACTTGCAATGTTGTGATAAGGACATGTTAACGAGAAAGTGCATCTCCCATAGTGTTTGTACTTCCTTTCTTGTATTTTATGACTATCGAGCCAAGTTTTTTCCTTCTGGTTTTTTAAATTAGTCTTCTTTAAACTAATCAATACTAAACTCTACCTATTTAAAACTGACTTTCGATTAGGGTTTAAAGAAAACTGGTTTTTTTATATTTTGAAAATGCTTTAGAGTCGCCATTAACTAGAGTCAGGAAAAAGAGTTAAGTTATAACCAATTGGTTAGATTGATTATAAATTAGCTACTAGTCTTACGATCAAACCGATTTTTTAAATGGTTTTTGAAAATAAGAGATTTAGATCAAGGGGTTATCTTATTAAACCGTAAATAAATACCACTTTTTTAACTTTCCGAATTTAACTTTGCTTTTCAAATATATTCTTTTTTTAATTTATAAACGATGGATTGTATTACATGCGACTAATCCAATTAATCAACACAAATATTAACAAAGATAGAAAAAACAAAATTTTCCATATTTTAAGTCGCCTCGTATTTACATACGAGTGACTATGTATCCGCTATTCGAGATTAGACTTCTATAGTTCGTTTACGAAAACTTTAGTAAGTGAGTTGATTTTAGTTTTTGAAAAAAGATCGAGTTTACATTTCTACCGATTTTTATTTATTTAAGGAAAATTTCTCAAAGAGTCATAATTAGGGTTTTATTCTTGAGAACTCAAAAGTAGTCCTAATTTGGAAATGGTTAATTTTTTTTTTTATTCATTTTTTGGAAAGTTGATTTTCTAAGTGATAAAATAACTTTATTATTATTTTGTATTTTTATTTTAAATTTATTTTGTTTTATACTTATTTTTTATTATCTAAAAAATAAATAAATAAAATTAAGCTTTTCTCTTTTTCTTGTTTTTTCTTTTTCTTCATTTTTTTTCTTTTTTCCCCTTTTTTATAACAAACGACAATAATGACAATAAATCAAATCGTAGGAGGGCCAGACTTACAAGTGCACGTGGGTCGGTTAGCTCGGGTACGGGTCCGGATCGGATCTTGGATCAGGTCGGGTCTAAGCAGTGGGTCACGGGGTTGGTTGGCAGATCCTGAGTTGAAAACAAACACAGCAACTGAATCTATTACTCACGAACGGTTTTGATGATTATTTCAAGTGGGAAACCAAAGTTTCATGACATTTCTATTGCTGAAACTTTGATTGGGAACAATGCCTCGGCTTGTAGAATCTGTTTTGGTGATTTCAGAATTGGGGTAGCGGTGGTGGTTGATTGCGATTGCACTTGGGGTGTTTCAACAAAAGAAATGGAGGTGTATTGGGGCTTCAAGGGGCAGTGAGCACCATGGTTGTGTTGGTTCTGAGTAAAAGTGGTCAATAGGTGGTGTTCTAGTGGTGGCCGATGAGTGGTGGTTTGGGGTGTTAGGCAAAGGATGTGATCGAGAGAGAGGGCAGTAATGTGTGGTTGTGTTGTGCATTGTCGCTGCTGCCATGGGTGGTGTATTGTTGAGTTGGTTCGAGTTTCAGTGTGCGTGGAGTGTGGATTCAATGCGTATCGTGCAAATGGGTGGAGAGCGTTAGGGGGGGAGGGGAGGGGATCGGAGTGCAACTGTGTTTCTGAATGAAGGATCATGATGGTGTTAGGTGTGGTATTGGGTCACGGACATATGTATGGAATTGGTGGCTGAGTGAAAAAGAGGATGGATTGGCGATGGAGCTGTTGTAGTGTTGGAGTAAGGCTGTTCGGATTCGGTCGACGATGGGGATTGAGTCGCTATTGTTAGTGCTATCTGTGTGGCTTCTGCAGTGGAGCGTTAAGTGTTGTACTGTATAGTATGGCTACCAAGTAGTTGGACTGTGTGCTGTATACAATTTAATGGAGTACGCAGGGGCTGTTTTCATCCAAGAAAGTGGTCACATTTGCGTGCGTGGCTTAGTTATGTGTGTTTTTGTTTCAAGAAGGAGAGAGGTTTGGTGTGATCCTTTTTTTTTTTTTTTTAAGGGAGTGTCTAGAATCAGTAAAATGAAAATAATAAACCCTTAAGATTTCCTCTTTATTCCATTTTTTAGATTCCAATTTGAATGAGTAAATAAATGAATCTGACCTTGATTTTGGATTCAATTCATAGTAGGATATGTCTATTTTACAATTTCACTGTTAATTTGGTGAAATTGCACTAATAAATTACCTAAAATTAATGTTGAAGTTGACCAACTAAAAAAGAAAGTATGAGAAAAATCCAGAGAAAAAGTAGAAAACGGAAAGAGAAAGAAAAGTGCTGATGTGACGCTATGTCAATAGTACCAACTAATGAGAAATTGCCATATGTTTTGAAAGCCACATGGCGACCTGTGTTGTATGGTAGTGCCATGTGTCCTACAATGGACATGTGGCATCATGTGCTGGAGGTGATGTAGCATTGTGTATTCTGTAAAACTAAAAAAAAAAAAAAAAGAGACTTTTCTTACCTTTACTAAGATTCCAACCTTTACCTCCAAGTCAAACCTAATTCAAGTCTAAGTGTTCATTCGTTAGGTCGTTGACTTGTTTTTTATTCATATGTACAATTAAAAATTATACATATGAACTAAGTCAACTTGAATTACGTTCAAATTTAAGCCCAAGTTTAACAGTCCTCTCCTTATTTAAATTAAAAAGTCTATTATATTTAAACTATCTAAAAATTATTATTTTCTAAATTCCTTACATCTTCTACTTTTTCAATTTTTTCTATTTCTTATGACTTTTCAATTTTTCCATTTTTTTATATTTTTTTCTAAATTTCTTATTTTTGTGCTTTTTCTTTAATTATATATATATATATGTTTTTTTTGTTTGCATTTCTCCTAAATTATAACCCTTTATCCTATTTTAAAAATTTTGAAAAACAGGAGTAAAAACGGAATGTCTAAAATTACTCCTCTTTGTTAGTGAAGTTTAAGCAAAACTTTGCCATAAAGACAAAAAAGACACTATTTTTGCCTCAAGGGTGGATTTTGTCCATAGAAGCACTACAGTTAGCTAGCTATCCTAAGGCCGATCCACTGGGGATTTTTCTGAACTGTGAAAAGAGAGAGAAGGCGCTCTAAGAGCTGGCCAGAAGTTTGAAGCTTGGTTATGCCCTTATGAGTTAATGAACCAAAGTAAAACAGGTGAAGCACTCCTTTAGCTGGCTAAGGCCCTAAAAAGAATGAGAAAACTTAGTCATACTCTAATGAGTTAACTAACCGAGGTAGGCAAAGCATTCCTTAAGCTGGCTAAGACCCTAAAAAATATGAGAGAATTTGGTCGTACTCTTAATGAGCCGACTAACCAAGGTAGGTAAAGTATTCCTTGAGCTAGCTAAGACCCTAAAAGATATGAGAGAACTTGGTCGTGCCCTTAATGAGCTGACTAACTAAGACGGGCAAAGCACCCCTTAAGTTGGCTAAGACCCTAAAAGATATGAGAGAACTTGGTTGTACCCTTAATGAGCTAACTAATTAAGGTAGGCGAAGTGCTCCTCGAGTTGGCTAAGGCCCTGAATTGAATGAAATGGGTAAGAGCTCCTTGAGCTGGCTAAAACCCCTAAATTAAAACTAGGCAATGCTTTTTTGAGCTAATTAACCTAAGTAAGAGATTTTCTTGGGGACCAGCAACCCTAACTTTTGGAATCGATTCGAGATAAACCTGATAGTACTCCTTTGAGCTGACCATCCTAGGCAAAATGGATAAAGCAATCCTAGAGCTAGCTGGAACCCCTAAATTGAAACTTGGTAGTGCTCCTTTGAGCTGAATAACCTACGCGGAGGCATCTCTTAAGGACTAGCAACCCTAACTTTTGGAATCAATTTGAGATAAACCTAGTAATGCTCCTCTGAGTTGACTATCCTAAGTGAAATGGGTAAAGCGCTTCTAAAGTTGACTAAAACCCCTAAATTAAAACCTGATAGTGCACTTTTGAGCTGACTAACCTAGGTAGAAGCATCTTTGGTAGACCAGCAACCTTAGCTTTTGAAATCAATTCGGAAAACCTAGTAATACTCCTTTGAGCTGACTATCCTAAGTGAATTAGGTGAAGCACTTATAGAGCTAGCTAAGACCCTTAAGTGAAACTTGGTAGTGCTCTTTTAAGCTGACTAACTTAGGCGGAAGCATTACTAGTAGACTAGTAAGCCTATATGAAATCAATGATGAGTGAAAGTGCCCTTTAGGCTTACCTGAGAGGAATTGGTAAAAGAAAAGCACCCTATAGGCTCACTTAAGAGAAATTAATGAAAGAAAGTGCCCGACAGGCTTACTAAAAGAAGTTGAAGAATGAAAGGAAGCACCTTTTGGGCTTACTTGAGAGAATTCGGTGAAGAGAAGCGCCCTATGAGCTCACTTAAGAGAAATCACTGAAGAGAAGTGCCCAACGAGCTTGTTAAGAGAAATTGAAGATGAAAGTAAGTGCCTTTTGGGCTCGCTTGAGAGAAATTGGTAAAAGAAAGTGCCTTATAGGCTTGCCTAAAGGAGTTGATGAAAGGAAGCGCCCTATGGGCTCGCTTGAGAGAAAGTGGTGATGAAAGGAAGTGACCTATAGGCTTGCTGAAGGGATTGATGAAGAGAAATTCCCTATAGGTTCACTTAAGAGAAATTGGTGATGAAAGGAAGCGATCTATGGGCTTACTAAAGGAATTGATGAAGATAAATGCCCTATAGATTTGATTGAGAGAAATTGGTGATGAAATGGAGCGACCTATAGGCTTGATAAAGGGATTGATGAATAGAAATGCCATATAGGTTCAATTGAGAGAAATTGGTGATGAAAGGAAGTGACCTATGGGCTTGTTAAAGGGAGTGATGAAGAGAAATGCCCTATAGGTTCGCTTGAGAGAAAGTGTTAAAAGAAAGTACCCATGGGCTCACTAAGAGAATCGAAGATGAAAGGAAGTGCCTTTTAAGCTCGCTAAAATGAATCGATAATGAAAGGAAGCACCCTTTGGGCTCGCTAAGAGGATTTGATGAGAAGAAGTGCCTTACGGGCTTGCTAAGAATTAGTTAAAGAGAAGTGCCCTATGGGCTTGCTAAGAGAAATTAAAAATGAAAGGAAGTGCCCTTTGGGCTTGCTTGAGAGGATTTGATGAAGAAAAGTGCCTTATGAGCTCATTAAAAAGAAATTGATGAAGAAAAGTGCCTTATGGGCTTACTATAAGGAATTAATAAGGTGAGCGCCCTATAAGCTCACTAAGAGGAATTGATGAAGGGAAGTGCCTTACGGTTTCGTTAGGAGGATTTAATGAAGGGAAGCATCGTATAGGGTTGTTAAAAAGAAATTAATAAAGAAAAGCACTCTATGGGCTTGCTACAAGGAATCTATAAGGTGAACGCCTTATGGGCTCGCTAAAAACCCTAAAGAAAATTTGACAAAAGAGGGGGTACCACCTTGAAAGTTAGCTAAAACCCTATGAAGACAGGACAGCTCTCTAAAGGGTGGCTAGAACCCTAAAAAGAATAAAAGAGGAGACAGCGTTTTAAGAGCTAATTAGAATCCTAAAAAGAATAAAGGAGTGGGTCAGCACTTTAAGAGCTAGCTAGAACCCTAAAAATGGAAAATGGAACAATGCTTTAAAGGCTAGTGGGATCCTTAAAAATAAAAGACTAGACAGTACCCTAAAGACTGGCTAAATCCCTAAAAGGAATAGAAAAGGGGATAACGCTCTAAGACCTATCTTGAACCCTAGGGGAAGTTGATGAAGGATCGAAGAAGTATAGTGGGGAAAGTAAGGAAAGCAACAAGTTTTAAAAGACTTCTTGACTTGGAAAAGTATATAGGGAAATTGTTGCAAAACATTCGTTTATGAAAAAGGAAAAAGGGATAGGCCCTTTGATTTGAAAAAGAGTTAATAGACATTAAAAATTGCAATTAGGGAAGAATGATCTAGACTACTAAGGTCAATTTAAAAAATGTGACCACCTTGAAAGGGAAGTGGATGACGTGAGTTAGCTACTCAAATCGATATGAATTGGACAAAAATCTTGTGACAAGGCTTTACTTTCTCCCTCTTCTTCTTTTTTTCTTTTTTTGCCTTGAAAGTTTGCCAATGGATATAAATTTTTATTTAAGGAACAAGTTTATAACAACCCCTATCCTTGGTAATTATGTAAGGTTTCTCAATGCCCTTGAACTTAGGGCTTTCTCATAGAGCTTTTGTGATTTCAAGGCATTCCTTTCTTAAGGAAATGGTTACCCAAGATTAGTTTAGTCGAAGAGACCTTCTTTTGCTAACATTCAGTTTAGATTTTGCTCTTAATAATTGTTATGCCTCGAAGTCACAGAGTCACAACAATCCCACCATATAAACCATTCTATGATAGTAATTGGCTTCACAGTACCTACCATAGATATGATCTACATAAGGCATCGACGACTCCTCGCTTTGAAGTAAACAGTTTAATTAAAAGTTTAGCTAAAGTAACAGGTATTTATCAAGAATCTTAGATCAACATACATAATTATATGTACATTCCACAGAACTTCCTAGGAAACTCTACATTAACATAATAGTTCACTAATTTACATAACGACTATCAGTATTTCATTCTTAAGCTATAAAGGACACTCTAGATATACATCTACTACGAAGTGACTTGATCCTTACACCCCAGGCTTCAAAAGAACTAGCTTCTAGATAATTATAGGGCAGTATAATACTCGAAATGTTTAGAAATTAGGACTTGCAAAATGATCTATATGGTTATGAGAAACTATGGCTCAGTAAGTTTAATTGGAGACTTATGAATGTATACAAACATAAACAAGATTATCAAGCAATTATTTTCATGCAATGCAACAAGCAGGTATCATCACACAACGTAATTTGGTCTGTTGCGAAATTGGAGAAATTTCACCCGCTTTAATCTGGGTTAAGGAGTTTACATGTTATGCAATAGCTCACAACTAAACTTTCGTTTATGCAATAGAGACACTGCTCCTCCTAAGACTATCCTTCAAACCAATGCCCTCATCCTCACCGCGATCTCCTCTCCTGTCACTTAGTTCAGCTAAGGATAAAGAAAAGACCAATTGCTATCTAGTGCTATCTTTATCGAAGGTGTCGGTGTTTGGTTGGAGAATCCTAATGATCCCCTAAAGGGTTGTAATGTATGACAATTTAGGTCATTAGAGTCGAATAAAATTAAATTCCATTTACGGTATTCAAACAATTTCACACCAATCTAGTCATAACACAAAATCAATTACATTACAAATTTCAACACGAATTTAGATACTCAAACACATGCATAAACTATTTACAACCACAATCATACACAATCCTAAGTTTCCAAGTACCATAAAATAGTATTTTCAATACAGTAAGTGATAACCCAACTAACTTGGAATTCTTAGTCGCCCGGTTACTTAATTGTAAATCGATTCGTCTCTAGGTATCCTATAATACAAATAAGTCTTTTTAGTACTTATACTTTAATGATTCATATTCTAAATTATAATTTAACTCATTTTTCCATGTATACTTATTATTTACTAATGATTCATTCTACCTTATTTCAGGGTTCAGTTTCTAAATTAGATTCCAGTTTGATTCTGAAATCTTAAATTTGCTCGAATCCTAATGTGGAATTAATCACATTAAGCTCGAGTATTCTAATATCATATTGAGTCTTAATTTAGTGTTCCAAACTGTTCGGTACACTTTAATCCTAATTGGGGTATTGGATTTATTCCCGATGTGAGAAAATCTTACATTTTTTATATAATTACCTAAAATTAAATTTTGTTTTAGATTTATTATATACTGATTTTTATTATTTTATTATCTAAATAAACCTAATTTTTCATATTTATTAAATTTTGATTTCCAATTCCACATATTCTTAATTTCCTACAATTACTACATAATTCCTATATTAATTACACCTAACACTCCAAAGGCTAGGATTAAATTTTCCCATCAGAGATTAACATCCCTAAACATCTAATTACTAACTAAATTAATAATTAATCACTTAATCACCTAATTAACCCAAAATTACCCATTTTTTTCATCATTTTAGGGTTAAAAATTTACTTAAAATTTTCAAAAATCAAATTTTAAAAAATGGCTTCATAGCACTATTCTATATCACTTAAGCATTTTATAGAAAAAATTTGAGCTCCAAACTACACTCCTAAGCTTATTTATTTTTAGTTCTAATTATGCTCGATTTCACTTAATTTATTAAGAACCCTATATTTTTAGACATGATTAGAATTAATCACTATTTTTACCTAGATCTACATGCAATAAAACCTCAGAATAATAAATTTCATAATTTTTTGGGCAAAATAAATAATTTTAATAAATTATACAAAATCGAAGCAGATGTGAGACTTACCTAGTCTGATGGCTTTTGGGCTTCCAACATCGGTCTAGGTGTATCGGCCGGTCTAGGCAGTGGGTCTGGAGTGGGTTGGTGGTGGTGGCTCAGTCCTAGGTGATGGTGGTGTATAGGTTCGATTCACTAGCCCCTACTGTACAGATTTCCTTTATATTTTCCTAAACCTTAATTTTTCTCTTCCAATTTTGATGCTCCAAATTTTTTTTTATTTCTAACTATCCAAACGAGTTCTTTAATTTTTCTCCCTATTTATAGAGTTTTGTAGTAATTATTATGCATTTAATTGGACAAGACATTGCCCAAATCCCTTAATTTTTGCTTTTTGTGTTGCTTGATTTTGATTGGTTAATTTTCTTCTTCGCTTCTTGACCTGCCACAACCAAATTCACATCATTCCTTATTCCTCTAATTTTTTTTCTTAATTAATTAATAATTTTCTTTAATTATTTAATAACTTTCCAACTAATTTAAGTAATTTCTCATATTTTTATCTATACGTAAACACATGTGGGGCACATGTGAATATTCCTAATTATTATTTAGGTCATTCTATGATTTTTAGTATATATATAATCCATCTTTAATAATTTATTAGTTATTAGATTATACTTTTCATCTTTTCGATAATTAACAGTTATTATAATTAAAATTTGAAAATTTTATGGTCTCCTATTTTATTACTTATTTTCTTAAATTCAAGTTTACGGGTTATTTTTACTAATATTTCTATCTATAGTTTATAATTTAGGTTTGATCAGATCTTTTAACCGATCGTCCTAAACTTTATGTACTAAGTTCAATCCTACGGTCATTTGGCTTAATTTTAGGGTTTACAATAACAGTTCTAAAAAATTACAGTCCATTTTGTAAGTGACCTGTTTTAATCAATCCATTAGGTCTTTTTTGGTTCAACATTATGAATTTACACTTTTGGTCCAAGGTTTTCAAAAAGGACTAATGAGAAGGCTTATTTTGAAAGAAATACTTTAATTCATCCTAAGTGTACAAGTCAAGAACCTTAGGGAAAAATTAGAAGCATGCTTGCCCTAGTTTCAAAAATAACTTTTATTAAAGATAGATCATCTTTCAAGATCAAAAGAGCTTTTATTGCGTAAGGGTGGTAATGTGGGTAGGAAGGCCTTATGTAATTCAACATAGGTAGGAAAGACTTTAGAGTGAGTATAGAGATTTTAGGTTTCTAGGCTTTAGAATATGATTCAGTTTTATGTTTCTAGGGGCTTTTTGGGCTTAGATTCCTTACTTTTTTTTATTTAATTTTGTTACCCCTACTAGGATATGAAATATTTCTTGGGGCTTTCTGTCTTAAACTTAGGCCCAATTTTTTAGCCTCTTTTCTTCTTCTTTTTTTTTTTTTCAATTGCTTTGCCCCATTATCTCTTACTATTCTCTCTCTTCTTTTGGCCTTAAGAGTAGTTGTCTCCATTGCCATTGTCGAGTTTTTGCTTTTTAAGCAATTCAAGGCCCTAAATCCATAGACTTCTAATGTATGGGCTTGAGGTGCTTAAAAAGGAAATGGGCTCTTCTTTATTTCAAATAAAAATAATTTATTAGGAATTCAAAATCGCTTTTGAATTAAAGTTACTTAAACAAGCATAAACCAATCTTACCCCTATCTTCTAATCAATGACCTTAATCTCCAAATTGCCTCATTACGAGGTGGTTCTTAATAAGGTTTAAATTTGAAAATTCTCCAAATTGGTCCAATAGGGTTAACAAAGGGTAATCATGTTTGGGATTTGAAAATGAATGCCTAACTTCATTTTAATCTACGTATCACATTCAAAGTGAAACTCCTTTAAGGAATGAGCCTAAATTATCCTTACCCTTATGTCGCTCAGCTCTCAAAGTGTTTAGGTTAGTATGTAGAATATAGTTTATCTGTTCTTACTTTCAAACCTTTTAAAAGTGAGTTACCGATTTCTTAAGGAGGAGTCTACTTTTTATTTGATTTTGCCCCTTAGTTTCTCAAATCATGCCCCAGTATTTGACTTGGTTTGAGTTTAAGGCTCTAGGTTATCTTTTGGCTTTGTTTATGATTAGGCTTGGCTTTCTAAATAGACCATGGGTTTTGGCTTGGCTTAGTTACCTTTACGAACTAAGGATTGTGTTTAGGTCAGTTGCCTTGATGGGCTGTAGTTTCTGTTTGAATTGGTTGCCTGGCCAAGTAGCTTGTATTTGGGTAAGTTGCTTGGATGGGCTTAAGGTTGGTGTTTAGATTGAATGCTTGGCCAAGTGGTTTGTGTTTTAGGTTGAATAGCTGAATAGGCCTAAGATTGGTGTTTAGATTGAATGCTTGGCTAAGTGGCTTGTCTTTAGATAAGTTGCTTAGATAGGCCTAAATTTAGATTGAATGCCTAGCCAAGTGGTTTGTGTTTTGGGTAGGTTGCTTGGATGGGCCCAAGGTTGGTCTTTAGATTGAATGCTTGGCCAAGTGGTTTATGTTTTGTATTGAATGGCTGAATGAGCCCAAGGTTGGTGTTTAGATTGAATAGGCCAAAGGACTAGTGTTTGGGTTGAATGGGTTAAGGGGTACTTATTGGCTTTCTTAATAGGTTGAGAGGCCTCGTGTAGGTTGGAAACCCAGTATTCGGGTTAATTACTTAAGTGGGCCAAAGGCTTGAGCTTGTATTGGCTCCTTAAGCCCATAAGGATTTATAGTTGTTAGCAACCTTTCTTTTCATTCTTATTTTTCAATTTTTGTTTCTTTTTCTTTTTCTTTTTTTTTTTAAGAGAGTGAAAGATAAATATTTACTTTACAGCAAACAAGAAAATTATTTACAAATAAGGATGGTGATTTTTAGGGTTATAGTTTACAAGCTTATAGATTTTATTTACATTTCCCTAAATGGTGGCTAGATAAATATTTATCGAAAGATTATTCACAAAGAAGGGAATGTTAGAGAATGAAGAACAATGAACTAAAGAGAACTTTATTGATTTGAAAAAATCAAAATATAGAAGAGAAAGGCCAAGAACCTAACATTTAATCTGAAGCTTGATATTTATTCTAAGCTCTTTAGATGTGAATTGGAAAAAAACCCTACATTAAGTCTCATATACAAGCCTTAAGGTCCTCTATTATCTCATAAGTATCCTTAATGACTTGTGCCAGAAGGGACCTTAAGGCTCGGTTATGAGCCTTAGAAAATTTAAGCTTTTCCTTCAAGTAGGTAATCTCATCTTTTAGCATCTGTTCACAAATCCTAGAGATGTCCTATAACCTATCATTACTCTGATTGTTTGCTTGGTTGTCTATCATTCTAAATCTACACATTTTATGGATAAGAATCAATCATCAACGCAAAAAGAGAAAGTACGTGGAAATATGTAAATGTTAAGATCATTTGGGTTAATACATTAATTCTTAAATTGCAATCCTATTGTTATTTTCAAAAATTTGATTACATTAAAACTCTTAAACTATTGGTAGGGTTGCAATTTCTTAAGGGTAGTGTATTAACTTAAGTTTGAAGGGGAATATATACAATTAAGGTGGAATCTAAAAAATCCTTAAGATCCTTAAGCTTTATGGCCTCACTTGTTTTTAGAAAACACTTTCATTGGTCATGATGAACTTAAGTGGGGTGGCCTAATCAACCCCAAACAGTGTTACTCCACAACATTCGAAGTCTACACAATGGCCTCCCTCTTAAGGTCCTAAGACAACCTGGTTCTGACTGTATCTACCTTGCATTTTTTTATGCAACAAATGACCCCCTATGTCCTAATGTATATTATATGCAAAATAAATATGATAACTAAAACAAACATACACATTAAGTAAATAACAACTAAACAAATAAATATACAAATAAAGAAACAAATAACTAAATAACATGGGTATTTTGAAAAGCAATTTTAATTTTGAAACGTTTTTAAGTAACTAGCCTTCTTGGCGTCCCTAGTAAAGTCACCAAGTTGTCAAACCTGGTTTTTTCCTCCCAGTTTTTTAAATTAGTCTTCTGTAATGGAGCATCGAGTGCTACATCGTACAGTATGGCTACTAAGCAGTTGGACTATGTGCTGTATACAATTTAATGGAGTGTGTAGGGGTTGTTTTCATCCAAGCAAGTAGTCACATTTGCGTACGTGGCTTAGTTGTGTATGTTTTTGTTTCAAGAAGGAGAGAGGTTTGGTATAGTTCAAAAGTGGATGCGCAAAAGAGAGAGAATCCTGAGGTCCAATCTGTGTTTGTATATGGTGTATTGGTTGCCACAACTATTTTTTCAAAAAATGGCTTCGCTAAAGAGAGAGAGAGAGAGAGATCGTTTTTTTTAAGGGGAGGGTCAAGAATTAGTAAAATGAAAATAATGACCCCCAAGTTTTCCTCTTTTTTCCATTTTTCAAATCCCAATTTGAATGAGTAAATGAATGAATTCGACCTTGATTTTGGATTTAATTCAAAGTAGGATATGCCTATTTTGCAATTTCACCATTAATTTGGTGAAATTGCAACAATAAATTGCCTAAAATTAATGTTGAAGTTGACTGACCAAGAAAGAAAGTATGAGAAAAATCTAAGGAAAAAGCGGGAAATAAAGAGAAAGAGAAAAGAAAGTGCTGACTTGGTGCCATGTCAACAATACCAACCAACGAAAAATTGCCACGTGTCTTGGATGATAAGTGGCGATGACATAGCAACACGTATCATATGGTAATGCCATGTATCCTACAGTAGACACATGGCATCATGAGTTGTGGGTGATATAGCATTATGTATTATGTAAAAAAGAAAAAAACAAGAGGTTTTCCTTGCCTTTACTAAGATTCGAACCCCTAACTAAATCCAATTCAAGTCTAAGTGTTTTTCCATTAGGTCGTTAATCTGTGCCTTGTCTATTGTATATATGGACTAAGTCAGCTTGAGTTATATTCAAATCTAAACCTAAACCCAACGGTTCTCTCCTTATTTAAATTAAAAAATTCTATTATATTTAAACTATCTAAAAATTATTATTTTCTAAATTCCTTAAATTTTCTATTTTTTATGACTTTTCAATTTTCCTTTTTTTTGTATTTTTTTTCTAAATTTCTTATTTTTTTGTGTTTTTTCTTTAATTTTCTATTTTTTTAATTTTTCCTAAATTGCTTATATTTATTTTTTAATTTTCTATTTTTTTAATATTTCCTTAATTTTCTATTTTGTTTTGGCATTTCTCCTAAATTACGACCATCTATCCTATTCTAAAAATTTTGAAAAATGATAGGTAAAAATGGAATGTCTATAATGACATAACTAAAAGTTTCTAGGTACTCGACCCATTTAGCATGATGTCAAGAGAGTTTATGTTGGCTTTAGACGTATTTGAGGGACTCATGGTCTATGTAGATAATGAACTCTCTTGGTAGCAGATAGTGTTGCTAATTCTAAAGTGTTGCCAATTCTAAAGTGTTTAATCAAGGGCATAAAACTTTTTATCATATATTAAGTAATTTAGTATGGCACCTATGAGCTTCTCACTAAAATAGCCAATTGTCGGTACTCCTACATAAGAAAAGCTCTAATGCCGAAAGTAAATGCTTCACATTCTAATGTAAGAACTTTCTTGAAGTCGGGTAAGAGAAGTACTAGGGTTGAAGTTAACTTGGACTTAATCTCATCAAAACTAGTCTGAGCTTTCTTAAACCATTGGAATTTAGAGTTCTTCCTAGTCAACTCGATCAGTAAGGCAACTATGGAACTAAAGTTCCGAATAAATCTTCAATAAAATGAAGATAAACCATGGAAGCTCCTAACTTCTACAGTTCCAATCAATGTTGGTCATTTGAAAATAGCTCAGACTTTCTCATCATCAACTTAGATACCTCCCTTAGAAATAGCATAACCAAGGAGTATAACCTCGCTTTCATAGAACATGCACTTCTTTAAATTGCTAAATAATTACTTGGAATGGAGAATATTAAACATAGATCTCAAATGCACGACATAAGAAATGAGGTCAGCACTATATACTAGAATATCATCAAGGTAAGCAACAATATATTTACCAATCAGAGTTCTCATAACATGATTCATGAGTCGCATAAAGGTGTTTGACACATTTGTAAGCCTAAATGGCATTGCCATTCACTTGAATAGACTGTCCTTTATTTTGAAAGCAGTTTTCTACTCATCTCTATGTCTCATTCGGATTTGGTGGTAACCACTCTTTAGATCAATCTTCGAAAATACATACACACCATGCAACTCATTGAGCATATCATCCATTCGTAGAATCGGATATCAATACTTAATAGTGATCTTATTGATTACTTGGCTATCAATGCACATTCTCCATAAGCCATCCTTCTTTGGCAGTAAGACAGCTGGCATAACACTAAGGCTCATGCTCTCTTGGACATATCTACACTCAATCAACTCATTAACTTGCTTCTTCAACTTTGCTACTTACTTGAGATTTAGCTTATAAGCAGGTTAGTCAAGTAAAGTAAGTCCTAGCAAGAGGTCAATGTAGTGCTCTATTCTTCTGATAGAAGGTAATCCTCTCAGCAGGAAACAAGTCGACATACTCTTGGAGCAATACTTGTACTTCGATAGATAAGCTCTGACCTCTTTCAATTCAAGAAGTCTCCTGACTAATAAGAGTATATACTCTTTCGTCTAACATCTTTAAAAAAATTAAGCTCCGGAAATCACTAGAGACTCCCTTTAGAGTGACTTAGTAATTTTCTCTTGTGACTCCTAAACTTCTTTGGGGCTCATTAGGATCAGTATAACCTTGTTCCTATCTTTTTAAAACATATGTGTTCCTATACCCATCATAGAGTACCTTCAAGTCAAACAAGTCGATTAAGTAGAATGTATGAAGCATACATAAGTAAGACATTACACAATACTTTGTCCTTGTATTTATCACCAATAGTAATTGGCACTTTAACTTACTCGGCAACAGATAGACTTCCCTTCTCATTTATGTAGTGAATCTTGTAAGCTTTAGGGTGGGGGTAGGTTGACAACTTTAGAGCCTCCATTACTCTATGTGCTATGATATTGGTACAACTCTCTCCATCGATGACCAAAGCACATAGATTGATATTTACTCGATAGTTTATGTGGAAGAGATTCTCTCTCTGTTCATTCTTATCAAAGGTAAAGATACAGAGAGATCTTTGCACAACCATACAGTAGTCTCTCATTTTAAGTTGAGTCACGGCTTCAAGGTCTCCGTGAAACTCTTCTAGCAGTTGATCAACTCCCACCTCTTCTTCCTTACCTTCACTAGCAGTTTCGACTTCAAATTGGGACTTCTCTCCCTTAATGATCATGAGGTGTTGGTTAAGACATTTACTAGCTACATGTTCGAAACCAAGGCACTTAAGACATTTTATCTCTTGGTTCTTTTTTCTAAGCTTTGACCTTGATCCTTTTTCACATCAAGCTCCTTAGCCTTAGTCTTGCCTCAACCATCATTAGGTCTACTTGACATTTGACCTTAGTAGTGTAAACCCTAAAGCTAAGCCAAGTGACCGTAGGATTGAATTTAAAACTTAAAGTTAAAAGTGATCGGTTAAATGATCCGATCAAACCCAAATTATAAGCTATTGAGAGAAATATTAGTAAAAATGACCCCGTAAACTTGAATTTAAGAAAATAAGTAGTAAAATAGGAGACTATAAAATTTGCAAATTTTAAGCATAATAATTGCTAATTATCGAAAAGGCGAAAAGTGTAATCTAATAACTAATAAATTACTAAAGATAGATTATATGTATACTAAAAATTTTAGAATGAGTGTACCTCACATGTATTTACGTGTAGATAAAAATACTTGAAATTACTTAAATTGGCTAAAAACTAAGTAAATAATTAAAGAAAATTATAAATTAATTATGGAAAAATTAGAAAAAAATCAGAAGAGGATAGAATGATCCAAATCAGGTCATGGTAGGTTAGGATCTACAAAATAAAAATCAACCAATTAGAATTAGGCAACACAAAAGCCAAAAATCAAGGAAATTGGGCAAAGTCATGTCTAATTAATGCATAATAATTACCAAAATCGTCTATAAATAGGGGAAATTTTCTAGAACTCATTTGTGCAGTGAGGAATCTGAGAAAAAATCAAGAGACTCAAAAAATTAAGAGAAAATCCAGAAAAAAAAAAAGAAAAGAAAACTGTGCAGATTGGGCAAGTGAGCCAAACCCATACCTCACCACCACTTGGGACCGAGCCACCACCACCACCCTACTCTAAACCCACCATCTGGGCCGGCCAACAACCTTGGACGGGGTTTGGACGGCCAGAAAGCTTCGAATCGAGTGAGTCCCTTAATTATCCTGATTTTGTATAATTTCGTAAAAATAGTTATTTTGCCCAGAAAACTATGAAACTTGTTATTCTGAGGTTTTATTGTATGTAGATTTAGGGAAAAATAGTGATTTAGTTTAATCACGTCTAAAAATATAAGGTTCTTAATAAATTGAACAAAACCAAACATGATTAGAATTAGAAATAAATAGGCTTAAGAGTATAGTTTGGAGCTCAATTTTTTTTTTTTTTTGTAGGATGCTCATGTTATATAGAACAGTGTTATGAAGCCATTTTTTTTAAATTATTTTTCGAAATTTTTGAGTTAATTTTTAGCCCTAAAATGATGGAAAAATTAGGTAATTTTAGGGTAATTAGGTGATTAAGGTACTAATTATTGATTTAGATAGTAATTAGATCTTTAGGGATGCTAATCTTTGATGTGGAAACCTAATCCTAGTCTTTGGAGTATTAAGTATGGTAAATTTAGGAAATTTGGTAGTTAATGTAAGAAATTAGTAATATGTGAAATTGAAAATTAATAAATAAAAAAATTAGGGTTATTTAGGAGCGAGGTCTCTATTGCACAAGCTTAGGTTTGGTTGTAAGCTGCTGCATAACATGGAACTCCTCAACCCGAATTAGAGCGGGCGAAATTTCTCTGATTTCACAACGGACCGGACTACGTTGTGTGATAATACTTGATTGTTGCATTGCATGAAAATAATTGATCGATAATCTTGTTTGTGCTTGTATACATTCATGAGTCTCCAATTCAACTTACTAAGCTATAGTTGCTCATACCCTTATAGATCCTTTTGCAGGTTCTGATATCTGAACAATTTAAGTAGATTGCTGCCTTACAATTATCCAAAGGTTAGTCCTTTTGAAGTCGGGGGTGTGAGGATCAATCTACTTAGTAATGGTGTGTAGCTAGAGTATCCTTGTAAATAAGGATAAAAGATTAATAGTTATTATGTACATTAGTAAACTGTTGTGTTTATGTAAAACTTCATGGGAAGCTATGTGGACTTACATATAATTATACATGTTTATTAGAAATTTGTAATATTTATCATAATTGTAGTATAAATGTTAATCGGACTATTTACTTCAAAGCGAGGAGTTGTCGACGCCTTATGTAGATCATGTTTATGGTAGGCACTGTGAGGCCAGTTACTATTATAGAATGATTTACACGGCGGGACTGTTGTGACTCTACAACTTCAGGGCGTAACAAGTGGTCCACCTCGAAACTGTATTGAACTCGATTTAAGACCCATAAACTTATGTATAAGATCTCAAGAGTTTTTAGTCTTACATGTTAGATTCTAAGCAAATAATTTAGAAAGTACGTGAAAGTTAACCGATTAGGGTTATACTTTACGTATGGATCCTAGAAGTTAAATGATAACACTTCATGAGTTCTGAATATTGAAATATAATAAAATAATAGAATTATAGTTAAAAATAAATAATTTTACTAAATTACAATATATTCTAATTTACCCTGCGTAAATGCATAAATGCATAAATTAGTAATGGAAAATAACTAAAGTTTAGAGATAAATTATTTGAATATAAAAATTATAAAGTAACCTAAATAATATATAAACATAGTACATGTACCTTAGGTATAATTATTACATATATTTATATACTTGAAAAATGCTTAAAATACCCTAAACTAAATATAATTAACTAACTAATTATAAGAAAAATCATAAAAATTTCTTTAAAAAATGATAAAATAGCTAGAAACATCTTGATATAGGCATGGCTCAATTAGGATAGCTGTTGTAAATTAGGATAAACTTAGGACATTTAGCAACCCTAAGAAACTAAATATATAAGCTTAATTGGAAAGAGAATATCGTTTATCATTCTACAACTTTAAGATTTTCGCCAACCCTCTCCAGATGATCAATTAGTTCCTTAGTGACCTAGGAAAATTATAGAAACAAGAAGGAATAGCTAGGAAAAATTCTAGAAAAATAAGAAGTGGAAACTATGTAAATCGAACTAACTAGTGGAACCTAAGTGTAGAGGCAACCTGGGCATGAATCACTACTACCACCCCCTGACAATAGAGGTAATGGCTAGGATTACTGATAGGGTGGTGGCCTGCATTAGTGGTTGGAAGCCCAATTTTCTAGCAAGTTGATTTTGGTATTCAAATTTTCTTAAAATTGTAAAAATATCAAATTAACTCTGAAAATTATAGAAAATTTTTTTTAACATATTTTCATATATACTTTTAGGAAAAAAATATCAGATTAAAAAAAAAATTTAAGTTAATATAGTACTTCCTAAAGAAATCAAGTAAAATCAATCGATTTTTTAAGTTTAATTGAATGGCCCTATTAATGTAATTTCAATACCAAATTTTTTTCTAGAGAAAGAGTCCTTATACTGCATATGAATATTGTATGAAAAGTTTTTAAACAAAAATGATTTCCATAATTTTTAGAGATTTTTCAACCTTTAAATTGGAACAAAAAAAAATGTCATTTTTTTGAGGATTTTGTGTATAGAGCTTAATGAAACCCTTAGTGTTGGGTCTTAAGCTTTACTTGGATCACATTTTACTTTGTTGAACAATATGGAGTTGTGTAATTTGAGTTGGAGTTGAGATATGGGCAAGTTTGTGGATATAGACTTAATGCATTAATAGTTAAGTATGTAAATTTGAGGAATTTAGTACTATAGTGTTGCTTAGTATGATAAACTTGATATATTAACGTGATTTAACATATCTATAATCTAGAATGTGATGTTGGATAAGTTATTTCGAGTAAATTTGTACAATGATCCTATTTAGACAGTTTTTTAGAAAGTTGGTTTGTTAGAAAAGTGAGTTAATTTCTAGTCTACAAACTTAATCAAAGAGTTCTATGATAAGAAATACTTGGCTAATATAGCATCTGTAGGCTAATTAGAGAATTCTTAGTTAGTCATGTTGTTTTTAGATACCTCCTTAGAGAGTTTCTAATTAATAAGGATATTTTTAGATATTTCTTTAGGGAGTTCTTAGTTAACAAAACTGTTTTCAGATACTTTTACAGAGAGTTCTAGACTAAAAATTATGTTAACACTATCGATCAAATACTTGTTCAAAAAGTTCTAAGGTAAAAACCACATTAAGTTTAGTGTTTAGAACCTTATTCAAAGACTTTAATGACAAGTTAAAGCTTAATCTAAAACTTAATAAATCTATCTAAACTATACGTAAGACATTAAAAAATAATCATATACTTTCTATTTCGTAAAAAACTAAAACATTTATTTTGATTGTTTAGGGACATACAAAAGGAGTGAGCATGAGAAGCAGGATTAACTCGCGTTAACATCGGGTAAGTTGAGATCGATTTTTAACGGTATGTTGGAGTATCATATTAGGATACTTAGAGAATTAAGAGTGCTTGTCTGTAATTGTAGTTAAATTTTTTGTACGCATACCATGTGTATTCTTGTGATATTGGTTGATGATTAGGAGTTGAACTCCGAGTGCTATTTTATGCTTAAACATAACATTTATTATGTGTATGAACTTGGTTGCTCACTATGTAATTTGGACTAATCTTAAGTCGACTTAGATTAACTTGATATTCATGATAACCCGATAGAGGTAACGATTAGGTTGGTAGACTAAATACTAATACTTCGATAAGGATAACAGAAAATGGCTTTTCCCACCCTTAATCAAACTAAGTGACAGGTAAGGTTAGGAATCGTAGTTCGAATGTTATCTAGGGATGAGAGTGTCTTCATTGCACAACCCCAAATTTAGTTTGATAGTATCACATTGAAACTCCTCAAAATTCAGGTTAGAGTATATGAAATTTCTTTAACTTCACAATGAACTAGTTAAACATTGTGGGATGATTTATCATTTTCTTGTTACATTTGCATTTAATTAATAATTGAACAATCATATTTGTTAATGTACTTTTAGGGCTCCATCCCCTCTTACTAAGGTAGTTACGCTTATATCCCAATAGATTGTTTTGTAGGTGCAAAGTAGTACCTAAAGATGTCTTGTTATAATAATCTATAAGTTAATTTTGATGAGTCGAGAACTGAATAGTTGAAGACTAATAAACAAGTCAATGTTCATGTTGTTTTTGCTTCCCTTTTATGGGAGGTTCATAAGGTCTTCTTGGGAAGTCTTATAGTTTTCATTGGCTCATTAATGTATGGTATAGGCAAGTATACTTATCAGTTTATAATATAACGGATATAAGTTTGAATGTTGATCCCTTAGAGACTTTAACTATTAGTATTCATTAGGTCTCTATTATCTAACTGGAAATTAAATTTTAAGAAACTTAAAGAAATGAATCTAAATTACTACTAAAACTAATTTAAAGATTAACTAAACCACAATTCAAGAATTAACAAGAAAGCAATTCAATTAGAAATTAATTCAAGATTCAATGTTGTACCTAGATCTTGCTTTCCCTACATCTAATATGTGATTTTCCTAAAGATAATATAATTTATTCTTTAATCTTTTTTGACAAAGAGAATTCTCTATTAAAGTCAATCACTTTTTCAAGCCAATTAACCTTAACCCTAAAATCACCTATTAGAATCTCTTCTCAATAGTATGATCTAAGATTGCATTATTGAACAATGAATTTATCTACACTTTAATTCAAAATTCTGAAAGAATCTTGCAAATTATCTCTAATCTTGCAATAATCCTCATCAACCATGTTTAGATCTAATCTTATAAGAAATATCTCGATTCTCTTATAAGAAACATCCCGATTCTCTTATAAGACTTTAAAGTCTAGATTATTACCCGCGGAAATAATAACCTAAATCATGAAGCATATATAGTTGAATTAAGAAAAGAATAAAAAACTAAATTAATCAATTATTAATCATGTTACATAAATAGATCTAGATTCTACAAGACATAGATAGATCTAGGTTCTATAAGACATAAATAGATCTAGGTTATCAAAGATCTACTCTCTACATATCACAAAATAAGAATCTAAAATTAAAGAGTAGAGAAAATAAAAGGACAAATCATGAAATCTAAAGAAAAATTGAATCTTGAAATCTTCTTTACACCTTGCTTTCTTGAGTTTCTTTAGCTTGAAAAATTCTCTAAAATTCATGCCAAAAAGTTCTCTTTTTAAACAAACCTTAAGAAGGCTTTGTATAAAAAGTGAATAAAAAAAAAATAAGTTGATTGGAAAAGACAACATTGGGGACATAATCATATCTTTTCGTCATATCTTAGGTTATGACAATTGAAAATAAGCTCTAAATTCGTGTAGAAATAATACAATCATGTTGCTCAATTGTATCGATTTTCAAACCTTTACAACTTGCTCATTTTAGCTTTGATTTGAGTGAAATTTGTTTCTATCTTCTCATTTTCTCGTGTAGATTATTTCAAAACCTAAAAAACAAAATTTTACTCAAGTAAGTATTATTATCTAAAAATAAACTCAAATATCAAGGAAAATCATAAAAAATAACTATGTAAAATATGTACAATTAGGAACTCATCAATATATCTATGTTATGTAATAAAGTCTTCCTATGGAGTTGTACTATACTTTTAGAAGTCTTAAAACTTATGATGTCTATAAAACTATGTAAAGGACTTGATTATTTATAAATTGGAAAACTATCTTTCGTAAAATGTTACTCCATATGCATTATATATCATAGATGCCCATTTGACTGTTTTAATATTGGTTGAGTCGTCGTTTACCTTATGTAAACTACACCTACGTTAATAGCTAAGAAGCATAGCTTTTAGCTTAGGTTGGTTTATACAGTGGGCTGTTATGACTCCTCGAGTTAAGAGTGTAACACTCGGTTATGTTTAGGTTGGTTCGGCATACCAATCCTGCTCAACAAGCCAAGTAGGTTGCTTGACACTTTGTTGAGCTGATTTCGCCTCTACCTTTCAATCCTTTATGCTACTTAAATGGTCTCATCCAAATTTCCTAGCTTTCACACCTCCACTACATTAATAATCTTGATCCTTAGTCTAGAAATGAACTTAACTATGGTCCGCACCTTGGGTTTGTCAACTTCACATCCAATCATTAACAATTGAAATTCTCGAACATACTTGTCCACTAATCAATTACCTTATCTCAATTCTTGAAGACATCAGAAAGTATACTATTAATTGTGTTCTGGAACAAATCTATGTCTTAAAACTCTCTTCATCTTGTTCTAAGTTTGGATTTCACATCAAGCTCATTGATATAAATTCTGCAATTTTTTCACCACATTGCTGCATAGCTAGAAAATTCTAAAGCAATTACTCGAATATGCATCGAGTCTATTGTAACCATAAAATTTGAATATCTTTTCAATCTTTTCCTGCCTATCTAAGTAGTCATTAGCACTACCAAACCCATTAAAACTTAGAATCTACACTTTAAGATGCTTAGCTCCTTTAGGAGTACATAGCTCACTTTCTTCTAACCTACCATATTGCTCTTCCTCCTCTCCTTACTCTTCTTCTTCTTCTAACTCAAGTCTACTCCTAGTAAACCTCTCAGCGTGTCAAGATGGAGTTACCTTCACATTAACAACTTTTAGTGCTTTAGGTTCAACTACTTGTCTTCTTGGCCTTGTTCATCTATCCTCTCTTATGGCCTAGTCTCTATTACCCTTTGTATAGAAATAGCCAGATTGACCACAATAGCAATAAGGTCTTGTATTTGCTCGTCAGTAGTTCATGAGGTCTGTTAAGTAACATAACTGCAACCAAGAGCATCACTTTCAGCATCATTAATCTATCCTTAAACCTTAGGATTGGACATTCTCTATACAAAACTTTAGAAAGTCTATTGCTTAACAGAAAATTACTCACAACTTTCAAAATAAGATAATGTATAGTAAATTAAGAACTTGCTCTATTTTTCTGATAACTTTTATTTTAAATACGTTTCACATGATGATTTTATAGTATTTCCCTTACATATTTGATTTTCTTTAAAGAAATTGATACTTAATTGAGTAAAATTTTGATTTCAAGGTTTGAACACATTCTTGGATTGAAAACGAAAAAAAAGGAATCAAGTTTCACTCAATTTAGAGTTCAAATGAATGAGTTATGAAATCTTGAAGTTACACAGTTTGGGATACAACTATGTCCTTAGGCTGTGTCCATCCAGGAAGATTTGCCAAGGTCAGAAAGTTACACGACCTGAGGATACGATTGTGTCCCAAGCTGTGTCTGGTGACGAAAAAGGAAACCTTACAATACATTATAAAAGAACATACTAGGGTTTTGTATAGAAGATTAGACATTCAAAAGAGAAGAGACTTGATTAAAAGGAGAAGAAAAAGGCGAAAACAACACCCAACTTCAAGATTGAAAAGATTTATCATCAACAAAAAGGGTTTTTCATGTTTTATTTATTGATTTTGTTACAATTCGTTTTTAGTTTCATTATGATAGCTTAAAATTCTTGTATTTAGGATTATGGAACCTAGGGTTTCATGTGACCATTAGATTGATTGATAATTTTCAATAAAGTTTCTATCTTTTCTTGATTCAATTATGTTATTTAATTATTAATTGATATTTCTAGGGTATCAATTTATGATATTATGCATGATGATTAAGAAATCATATGTGTAATGAGATCTTGACATAATTGGAGAGAATTACATGTATACTTAGAGATAAGATACATGTTTCTTCCAGAAAATTGTTCTTTTATATGGGAATTCATTATACGTTAATGTGATTCTAAATTATATTACTAAGTGAAGAGATTCCTGTAAATAATTTAGGATTAGGGTTAATATGCTTGAGAAAGATATTAACTTTAATTGTAAATCCCTCCGGTCAAGAATAATAAAGATTGAATTGGATACATTTTAAGCGGTCACATGTTAAATACTAGGGGAAATAATTCCTAAATACATTATTGCCTTCTTGAAGTCGTTCCTAGTTTTATCGCTTTCTAAATTGCTTAATTAAGTCTCATAATTAGGTTAGTTTGTTAATTTTAGTATTTTTAATTCATTTAACTCATCACAATTTTCCAGTTAGATAATAGAGCTAAGGTTAATATTAGTATTCGAAGTCTCTGAGGGATCAACTCGGACTCACATCCACTATAATAAAACTGATAGGTGCACTTGCCTTGTATCAAGTTTTTGGCGCTGCTGCCAGGGACTTTCGATATTAAGAACACTAGTTGCTTTATTACTTTGACCATTTTTTTTTCTTTTTTCTCTTTTGTTTTCATTGTTTATTTTTATTACCTAAAGCTGCAATTGATCTTATATCTCTTGCCTTTGTAGTGCATGACTCGAAGCAACCCAGGAGATTTGGTAGAACTTAATCCTGAAATTGAGAGAACTATCCTTTAAAATTTGAGATTGCAACCTAGACAAACTGTGGCTACCATAGAAGACGAGTCAATCATTGAGATTAAGGAAGAGGGTGAAGAGGCCAACATTCAATTCATCAATCAAGAAGATCCACCGTACATGGTTAACAACGGTAATGAAGCAAATCGGACTATGTCTGACTATTTAAGGCCTACACTTATCGGAGCTGACTCTAGTATCATAAGGCCAACCGTCGTGGCTAATAACTTCCAAATTGCACCCAACATCATACAAATGGTGCAGCAATATGTTCAGTTTATCGGTCTCCAAGATGAAGATCTTAATGCTTACATCTCTAGCTTTTTAGAGATTTGTGATACATTTAAAATCAATGGAGCCATGGATGATGCCATCCGATTGCGGCTATTTCCTTTTTCCTTGAGGAGTAGAGCAAAGCAATGGTTAAACTCCCTATCACAAAATTCAATCACAACTTGGAATGAATTGGTAGAGAAATTTTTGGAGAAGTATTTCCTACTTGCGAAGACCGCTAAACTTCAGAATGACATTTCTTATTTTGCTCAATTAGAAGCAAAGACTCTATATAATACTTCGGAGCGGTTTAAGGAATTACTCAGGAGGTGCCCACATCATGGCCTCCCACTATGGATGCAGATTCAGACCTTCTATAATGGTCTCAATTTATCTACGAGACAGATGATTGATGCATCCGCAGGAGGTACTTTGAACACAAAGACACTCGAGCAAGCACAAAATTTGATTGAAGGAATAGCTATGAACAATTATCAGTAGGAAAGCACTAGAGCCAAGCAAAAGGTTATGGGAATTTATGATGTGGACTTGACCACTGCTCTGGCAGCCAAGGTGGATCTATTGAGTAAGAAGATTGATGCACTTTCTGTTAACCCTTAACAAGTACAATTAGATCTAATTAACTTTGGCATGTAGGGTTATGGAGCACAAGAACAACTGGAACAGGTAGATTATCTAAGAAATCCACCCAAGCAACAAAATAACCCCTACAGCAACATGTATAATCCTAGATAGAGGAATCACCCCAATTTCTCATGAGGAAATCAAAACTAAGGCTAGCAGAAGACCAACTTTGGCTCACCTGGATTTCAAAGACCATTCCCACCTCTTCTTCCTCAAGAAAAGAAGTCTAGTGTGGAAGAACTTCTCACAAAATATATTCAAGGCAATGAAGCTCGGCTATCCAACATTGAATCATCGTTGAGAAATCAAGAGGCTTCCAATCGCAATCTTGAGAATCAAATTGGTCAACTTGCAAAAATGATCTCTGAGAGGCAACAAGGGACACTCCCAAGGAATACTGAGGTCAATCCTAGGGAACATGTTAATGCTATGACTTCGAGAAGTGGTAGAAAACTACAAGTGGAGAAGAAGGATGGTAAGGAAGTAGTTGAGAAAGAAGTGGGAGTCAACCATAAGGAAGATGCAAAGCCACTAAAATCAAAAGAAAGTATGGAATCACCGAAAGTGAAGGAGTACAAGCCTCCCATCCCTTACCCGCAGCGCCTTAAGCAAAGTTACACTGATTAAAATAAGGAATTCGGTAAATTGCTTGATATTTTCAAACAATTACACATTAACTTATTTTTTGTTGATGTCATCTTGCAGATGCCAAAGTATGCGAAATTTCTAAAGGATCTTCTATTGAACAAAAGGAAGTTGGAGGAGCTTACGACCGTTACATTGAACGAGGAATGCTTGGCACTTCTCCAAAAAAAGCCGCCACAAAAATAAATGATTTAGAAAGTTTTACTATTCCTTGTATGCTTGACAATTTGTTAGTAGATAATGCTTTAGCAGACTTAGGAGCTAGTATAAATTTGATTCCGTATAAATTGTTCCAAAAGCTAGGGTTAGGAGAACCTAAACTGACGTGCATGAGTCTTTAATTAGCTTATAGGTCTATCACATACCCTAGAGGCATTATAGAGGATGTTTTAGTGTAAGTAGATAAATTCATCTTTCCTGTAGATTTTGTTATACTTGACATAGATGAAGATATTGAGGTATCAATCATTTTAGGTCGACCCTTCATAGCCACTGCTAGAGTTATTTTTTATGTTAGTGAGCATAAATTGATATTACGGGTCGGAGATGATGAAATAGTTTTTAAAACTCCGGAGGCAACGAACAAATTTCTTGACCTAGAGGACATATGTCATAATGTTAATGCCACTAATGTTGTTATATCTACATATGTGCAGGAAATGCTTGCCAAGGATTCCTCAAGCTATTTCTTGCAAAAGGAAGATGAAAATTTGGTGACCAACCCCAATTGTGCAGAAATGGTAGCTCAAAGAAAAGTTCATGAATCTATTGTAGACAAGAAGGGGGTTGATCTACTCCACAAGCTAAAGGATCCTAGGTTAAGATCCTTTAACAAGAAGCCACCAACTTTGGAACCAAAACTATCAAGAAACCATTTAGAATATGTCTTTGTGGTGAAAAGTTCAAAACTTCCAATGAAAATCGCATCTGAGCTAAAAGTGAACAAAATAAAGAAGTTTAGGCTACATGAATTTGATAAGTAACATGATAAGGAGAGAAACTATGGAAGTTATGCACCAATGAAATGGAATTGGTAAGGTCGATGGCTGAAGGGTAAATTTACACTTGTATGGAGAATTCGAAAGCAAGATACAGGAGGAGTCCTATCTCCACCTGGATGAAGAATCATGAATTACAAGACGTATCCTGTTGAGCTGTCAAGCTGTCGAGCTGTCGATATTAACTATAGCGCTTCTTGGGAGGCAACCCATGTCTAACTTTGCTCACACTTTAATTCTTTTAGTTTATTCCATTTTATTTTTTCTTTGGTCTAACTTTGCTTTGTTTTTTTTATTTGTTTCAATTTTAGTCACAGGCTTTTCTTTTTAGTTTAATTTTTTTTTCTTTAGTTTTCTCTGTCTTATTTTTTTTTAGTTTAAGTACTTTTATTTCTTTAAGTTTCTTTTATTTTTAAATTCATGAATTTAGGCTTAAAAAAAAAAAAAAGTTACACGGGCATGAGATACGACTGTGTCCCAACCCGTGTCCATCCAGGCCCCTTCAATGCCCCAACCACAGAAAGTTACACGGGCATAGGGCACGGTTGTGTCCTAGCCCGTATGCGCCTAGCCTTATGCACTACCCACAAAAAGTTACACGGGCATGGGATACGGTTGTATCCCAATTCGTATGCGTTCAACTTTAATACATCCCCCAATAGAAAGTTACATGGGCATGGGACACGGTTGTGTCCCAGCCCGTGTTCGCCCAGGTAAGGCACCCAATACAGAAAGTTACATGGGCGTGGGACACGGTCGTATCCCAGCCCGTGTTTGCCCATTTTCGACAAAAAAAATATTGCGGAGACGGGATTTGAACCCATGACCTCAAGGTTTACCCACACGATTTAGTATACGCACTGTACAATATTATCTAAACACACATACACCTTCTCAAATACTTACAGACATCCACCCAAATTTATTTCACCTTGCATTTTTTCTCTATCTTCTCCTCACGTTCCTAATCCAAGTAAGTTCTCTTAATTTTTTTCTGCCTTCTCTTGTTCATACTTTGTTTTCATCATTATTTAGGCATGATTTGGTGACTGAAATTTAGGTCTTTTGTGAATTAGTCCATGAATTTTGTCTGAGAATTTACTTGTTTTTATTCTTTCACAATAGACATATACATTTGCCTTGTGTTGTTAGATTTCCATGCCTTTATGATGCCACTTATGGTTAGATATTACTTTATGATCTCTTAGACCCAAATTCTGTTTGCCAATTAGATGGTAACCATTCAATTATGCCATTTAGGGTTAGAATTGTGAGAGTGATTTTGGGATATTCAGAGTTTTTGACGTGTTGAAACTCCTTCTTTTCAAGAAGATTGTAATGTAATGAGTCTAATGTATAATTAGTTGGATGAATTTGCTAGCCATTTCTTTTACCCCAACTAGTTTTGTGGATGTACTCTACATGTTTGTTCAAATGTCCTAGTGAGATTTCTTTTAATATCCATCACTTCTACTCCTTTATAACTTTATCGTAGTTTGAACTAAGTATGGCAAAGATGTGCGTTTTTGATTTGGTGTGGTGTTTCTTCTCAGGTCGTCAATGGAAAACGTGAAAAGTAGATTGTTTGAAGGAGGTCCAAATCTATTACATCTTCTTCCACTCATGAGGGCACTATTGTTGAGCTACTAGCTACCCTTTCTCCACTAGAGTATCTTATGCTTCAAGGAAGGGAAGTATTAGTTTCTTTTTCAATATATGTATTTCTTTTTTCTCTATGATGTTTTTAATTGTTTGATATCTTGCTATTGTGCTTTCTTAGTCATACATTAAGGACAATGTACGTTATTAAGTGTAGAGAAAGGATACATATGAATTTGTTACTGTTTAAGAGACCAATTATTCACATTTGATTCTAATTAATTTTTAAGTTAACTTGTAATAGGTGATTAAGAAGTGTTGGGCTAAATCAACTATTTCATCTTGATTATTATTGATCTTATTATAGTTTACTAAAATTGATTAGTTAAATCTGTAGAGAGCAAAGTTACGAGTCATTTAGCTTGAGACTCTAAGACTTGAGATTGGAACAATATCACTAGTTAAGAGTTAGTCATGGTAATTTTTAAATTTACTTTTATGTATACCTTTCTCTTGGAAATATTTAGAGCCTTATAATTTTTAACAAACAAACAAATGAAATTCTTCTTTTGACAAACCCTTGAAAAATCACAATGATTGGAGGTAAAAAGTAATAACAAGTGTATGAATAGAAAAAAATTGGTAAGGATTTGTCTTGGTCCATCAAAAGAGCGAGATTGAGTCCTAATGCCAATACTAATGAAAAGAAAATTAGTATAGATCGGCCTTGGTCCATCGGAAGAGCAAGGTTCTTTCCCGTTATCAATATAAGGGATAAGTTGGTATGGATCGATCTTGATCCATCAAAAGAGCGAGATTCTTTCCCTCTACCAACATAATTGTGCTTAAATAAAGTAAATTTAAAAGATCCCTCAACAAAAGTATGAACTAGGGGGATGATTAGAGGATAAGTGGATGTAAAACGTGTTTGTTTTGGATTATGGCATTTGGTGAGATTGAAGAGAGAATTGTATACACTTTAGTCAAATGGACAAAATTTTTTTGACTCTTTTCCAGTTGGCGAGATGTTAAATCTAATTTTTAGTTTAAGAATCCTTGGTTAAATGACTCGGGTAAACTTTGATTTCCATAAATTAACTAATGAACTTTAGTATTAAGTATTGTTGGAGCATTCAAATATGGTCAGGTGAAATTATAACATTGTTAAGGTTGAAATTGGTTGACTTTATTATTGTAAGTTAATTGAAAATGATTTTCTTACTTTTCTTCGGGTCAAGTGTATTCGTTCACCGGTTTCCTAAGTAGTGAGAAATTTTGTTTAGCGTTTCTTATCCCGAAAATTTGTTTTGATTTATTTGCTTGAGGATAAGCAAATGTTCAAGTGTGGGGAAGTTTGATAACTCTTATTTTAAATAAATTTCACATGATGATTTTATAGTATTTCCCTTGCATATTTGGTTTTCTTTAAAGAAATTGATACTTAATTGAGTAAAATTTTGATTTCAAAGTTTGAACGCATTCTTGGATTGAAAATGAAGAAAAGGAATCAAGTTTCACTCAATTTAGAGTTCAAATGAACGAGTTATAAAGTCTTAAAGTTACACAGTTTGGGATACAACTGTATCCCTAGGCTGTGTCCATCCAAGAAGATTTGCCAAGGTCAGAAAGTTACACAACCTGAAGACACGACTATGTCCCAGGCTGTGTCTGGTGACGAAAAAGGAAACCTTACAATACATTATAAAAGGATATACTAGGGTTTTGCACAGAAGATTAGACATTCAAAAGAGAAGAGACTTGAAGAAAAGGAGAAGAAAAAAGCGAAAACAATACCCAACTTCAAGATTGAAAAGATTTATCATCAATAAAAGGGGTTTTTCATGTTTTATTTATTGATTTTGTTGCAATTCATTCTTAGTTTCATTATGATAGCTTAAGATTCTTATATTTAGGATTATGGAACCTAGGGTTTCATATGATTATTAGATTAATTGATAATTTTTAATAATGTTTCTATCTTTTCTTGATTCAATTATGTTATTTAATTGTTAATTGATATTTCTAGGGTATCAATTTATGATATTATATATGATGATTGAGAAATCACATGTGTAATAAGATCTTGACATAATTGGAGAGAATTACATGTATACTTAGAGATAAGATACATGTTTCTTCCGGAAAGTTGTTCTTTTGTATGAGAATTCATTATACGTTAATGCGATTCTAAATTATATTACTAAGTGAAGAGATTCCTGTAAATAATTTAGGATTAGGGTTAATATGCTTGAGAAAGGTATTAACTTTAATTGTGAATCCCTCCGATCAAGAATAATAGAAATTGAATTGGATACATTTTAAGCGGTCACATGTTAAATACTGGGGGAAATAATTTCTAAATACGTTATTGACTTCTTGAAGTCGTTCTTAGTTTTGTCGCTTTCTAAATTGCTTAATTAAGTCTCATAATTAGGTTAGTTTGTTGATTTTAGTATTTTTAATTCCTTTAACTCATCACAATTTTCCGATTAGATAATAAAGCTAAAGTTAATATTAGTATTCGAAGTTTATAAGGGATTGACTCGGACTCACATCCGCTATATTAAAACCGATAGGTGTACTTGCCTTGTATCATTTTCCACTAAAGAAACTGAGTATAATAGAACATACACACTACAACAAGAGACAACTACTACTACAATACCTAAGCTTTTGGTCGCAACCTCAAGTTCTGATACTAGGATTATATGATGTGTCTAGGAGCTAAGTTGATCACCAAGAATTATCGTAGAAAGTAGTATTAGTAAGTCCTTCGAAATATCGAAGAATGAAGGAATGGAAAAGTTAACAACATAGTAGCCTTCATGAAGCTGCTCAGAGGATATAACACATTAACGAACATAACACTACTTAGCACTTCTCTCGATATGACTCACAAGCTAATACTAAAGTCTACTCACCACTAATCTCAAGCTATTAATAAGATTAGATAAGAGTATATAAAAAATGTACTTAGAGAAGGGTATCTACAAGAACAAGTATATTTAATATCAGTTAAGGTATAAGATTATTGTGGCTATAAAAGAAATGACTATTTATAGTAAGTCATTTAAGGCAACGATACAATAATGAAAAATTACATAAAATGGCAATATAAGAAAGAGATTCCTAGTATGTATGGAAAAAGGGTAAATGTAGCAAAGGATAAAAAGAAATATAGTACAAGCATCGGAAAAGTAGAGAACAGGTGGCAACCTGTCAATAGGTTTGTATTTGGGAATCTTAGGACATTATAGTTGTTCTAAACAGATGTTGGAGTTGTTGTTGAGAAGTTGTACTAGGAGCTGCCTAGGCGATTGAAGGATGTTGTAGTTTAATATGCTAGAAGAGTAGAGTGTAGCATATAGTATTCTCAGACTCGGCAAGTTAACCTCGACACTTGGTAAGTAAGCTTCAACACTCAGTAGGCTAACACTTGGTAAGTAGGCCTCGTCCTTTGCAAGCTAGCAAGAGAGGATCCTTTTAGTAAGGGATTAAAGACCTTAGATGTAGGTGGGCATGAGGGGTCTTGAGGCCAACAATCCATCAGATGCACCAAAACTTTTATCAATTAATTGAAAATGTATCGACTAGGTGTAAAAAGTCTTATTTGGTAGCTTTGAAGTCTTCTTCCCATAAAGCAATGAGATGGAATGTGGAAGTGTTTGGAATTCTACTAAAAAAAGAAACATATGTTAGCAAGATTGGTAGGAGTGGAAAGCACTTTAGCAACCCGGCCATTTAGAGAATCACTTTTGAGAAGATCTTTGGAGTTTGCAAGTCGAGGAAGAAATTTCATGGAAAGTTAAGGTTAGAGCCAATTAGATTTGGGATGGGGATCACAATATTAGGTATTATCATTTGCTAGTTATAGCAAGAGGATAAAAAATTGAACTCTAAGTTTAAAGGATGCAGTAGGTAATTAGATAAGTGGTTTTGAGCAAATGTAATCATTTTTTGCTAGTCTTTACTTCTAGTCATCATGCTTCTTCATTAGTAAACCCCAATCTAAGAGAATTGCTTGGAGGACTAAATGTCGACAATTTATTGCATTTAATTAGACCTTAATAGGGATCAAAGGCTGATCACTCGCTTTTATGCTCATAAACTTGCCAACTTAGTTTGTCGAGTTGTCTTAAGAGCAACACCTTCTCTACCTTAACTTATCAAGTTATTCCATGCTGACCTTCCTTTATCTCATCATAGTCCTTAAAGGCAACTAACCCATTACCAAATCAAATACTTAATGTCGAGCAAATCCAATGCCAAGCAATGAACCCATGTATGGTTAAGCTAATCTACATCTAAGGCCGAGCTGCTGAGCAGTCTAATTGAGGCTAAGTAGAAGAATAACCACTTATTGGACCTTCCCTTTCTAGGCATCGAACTGTCGAGCTATCGACTTGACCTACTCTACTTAGCTTCAATAACCATTTGTACCACTGGAATGAGAAGTGGATACGTGTCCCACTTTTTGATATCCATACTGTCCTTGCAAAGGATATTCTTTTATATAGAATTATTGATCTACCTTTGTAAATTATATGCTTTTCGTTTTTTAGTAAGAATCTTTTTAGTAATTGTAACAACTTAGGACTTACCCTAATTGGCTTATATAAATATCCCTAAAAGTGTAACAGTCGCATTAGTTATTTAATATGAATCTTAAACGTTTTCCCTTATGAGCTAAGTGTTTTGCTTATTTCGACCTACTTTTATCAACTCCTTTGTCAAAGATTAAGGTGAAAAACCTTTCTAACTTGGCCTAATGCATCACATTTAGCAAGTTAGTTGGTCCGTGTATGGCGTAATAGTACGTCATATCCATGGAACTAGTACTTGATATTTACTAAACCTTTGACTTTCATTTATTTTTCAAACCATCTCGTAGTTTTAACCCACCTTAGTCTGTGTGATACCGGTTCGTTGTGTGTGCTCATTCCCAACAACCTATACCAAACCTTAAATTGATTTGGAAATTAGATAAGCTTTGGAAACAATGAATCTATGTAAAGCTCCTAACAAAGATGACTTGTATGGAATGTTTTTTCAAGCCTACTGGCCAACAATAAGAGCACCTATTATTTTCCTGTTAAAGGTTATTTATAGTACTAGAGTTATGACAAAAATGCTTAGCTAAACATTGATAATGTCGATCCCTAGGCAATCGAGGGCTAACATAATCACGCAATTTAGGCCAATTAGATTGTGCAATACTATTTATAAGTTGTTTACAATTATCTTAGTGTTAAGACTAAGGCCTTTCTTAGATCATATCATATGCCCTATGCAAGGAAGTTTTATCCTAAGTCTAAAAGCTTTTGATCATATTTTATTGTTGAGGGAACTCATGCACTCCTTAAGAATAAAGAAAGGAAGGAAAGGATACATGGTTATAAAGGTTGATTTGGAAAAGAACTTTTGACAAGCTTGAATGGAGTTTCATTTAGTGGGCAATGATTAGTCTTGTGTTTCCATTAGAGTGGGTGCAACTTATAATGAGTTGTATAACAAGCTGCTTAATTGAGGTTTTACTCAATGGGGCAACCTTGGATCCATTTCAACCAACAAGAGGGGTTCGACAAGGAGATCTTCCCTCGCCCTATTTATTCATCATTAATATAGAATTTTTAAGTCAATTGATTAGTGGGGCAATTAATGAGAAGCAATGCATAACATATAGAATACATGCTACCTAAATGATGTTTTCGCATGTGTTGTTTGTGGATGATATCATGTTGTTTGTAGAAGCATCTCCTTACATGGCTAATGTTATTAGGAATATCTTTGATGAATTTCAGGTATGATGTGGGTTATAAGTGAATTATAACAAGTCTGTAATGTTTTTCTCCCCTAATATAGATGCACAAACTAGGGAGTTAGTAGCATTTCAATTATGAATTAAGGTAGAAATTTCTTTAGGTAAATATTTAAGCTACCCAATTGAAGGCAACTTAAAGCTGGAGCAATCAGATATTTAATTTTTAATCAACAATATAAATGCAAAGCTTAATAGTTGGAAAGGTAAGTTCCTAATCTTTGCAAACCAAATAATCTCAGCAAATTCAATGCTCAGTGCAATTCTAAATTATCAGTTCCAAGTAGCACAACTCCCTAAAGGGTTGTTAGGAAGTATCGATAGGATAATAAGGGATTTTGTATGGTAGGGTACTAGCACCCATAAAGTTGTGCACTGGACAAATTGGAAATTATTGACGAGGCTTAGAGAACAAAGGGGATAGGCTTACAAAACTTATATTTGCGAAACGAAGCTTATGCGCTTAGACATGTATATCAGTTTCATAAATAGAAAGCATTATGGATGGAGCTTCGTAAATATATATATATATATAAACATACAGTTCAGGGATTTCAATTATTTGAGGCACCCGCTATTTCTCCTTTACGGAAAGAGCTTGTAGCTGCTTCTCAAAACCTTAGAAATGCAAGGTTTATGTTGTTGGGAGATGGGACTCTACTGTGTAATAAGCCTTTAAGGCAGATCGTGCAAGGACAGTTAAATATTGAGACAATAAACCTCACAGTAAACGAAGCTAACGTAAATGATTTGGAGTGAAGGGATGAAATAATTGGCTTCCCAATGATCGAAGTATTGAAGACTTGTATTGGTCCCATATGTCTGGGACCTGGAGTAGCAGATATACCTATCTTTTCTCACCGCTTACATGCTTTGCCGTTTGTTGGGAAAATTTATAAGTGGTTGCAGCCAGTACAAGAGGTTGAATTCTCTTGGAAATGGCTATGGTCCACCATATTATACCCGAAAGTGAAGGTTTTCATCTGGCGTGTATTACAAGACGATTTACCAACTTACGCTAAGATACATAAAACAATTAAAGAAGTATTCATTTTTTGCCCTAGAGGATGTGGTCACGTCGAAAACATAGAGCATGCTTTGCTTCTTTGTGCTAAGATACAGCATGTTTGGGGTGAGTTAGGGCTTCTAAAGAAGATCCAAAGTTTGCATGATTTATCTTTCCATGATTGAATAAAAAAGTTAATCTTGTGATCACGAAAGGAATGTTATCAAAGTAAACCTCCTACTTCAGTATTGTGCGCTTTTAAATTGTGGTTACTGTGGTAGGAAAGAAACTTGGTTGTCAAAGGGTTAGCATCTGTTGGGCGTATCATCACATAGCCTTTCAACTGAAAATATATATTCTTCGTTGCGTGAAGTGGCATGTCCCAGCCAAGGGCTATATCAAACTAAATACAGATGCTTCTCTCCATGCTCACTCCCCCTAAGCTACTGTGGCAAGTGTTTTTAGGGATGAAGTAGGGAATTGGGTCGGATATACTTAAAAAAAAAAAAAAGATCCGTGGACATCCTAGCAGCAGAACTTTGGCCTGTGTTTTATGGATTGTAATATGCTATCTGGTTGCATATACTTAAGCTCGTCATAAACATTGACTCCTCTATGGGAGCCGCTTTTCTCGAACATTTCGATAATGGTCATTTACAATGGAAATATCACATGGTTTTATCTGCTTGGAGGGAACTATCAACCCGCTTTGTCAGCTATGTCCCAAGAGAAGCAAATCAAGTTGCAGATCTTTTGGCAAATTTTTGATGCTCCATGGAGTCTACATGCTTTTGTACCATCAGATAGTCTTTCGAATGTTTTGTAAGAGGACATTAGTCCTCTAGCGCAGTGTCGGGAGATGTTAGATCATGGCTAGTTTTGGAATGTATTTGTACATGGATACTGTTAGCTTGGTTTGCTACTGTTGTTTCGTGCTTGTATATAAACGGAAAAAAAAAAAAAACAAAAAAAGAAAAAACCTTTAGGAGTCAATTCACTGAACTATTTGACGTTGACACCCACCAAACCACATTTGAATCTGTGGAATGGAGAATGAATTGCATGCAGGATAAAGAGAAAGGAAACTTCCAAGTTGCTAAGTAATGTCACTATCTATATATTTTTATCTTCTATTAGAAGGCAACCTATGCAGCTGCTTTACGTTGATACCCTCCCGGATCTTGTTAGTTTAATATAAAAAAAAACATAAATATCCTAAATTCTATAACTAAAATTAGAAAACTGAAAAAACTCACATCCTTACAAATGAAATCCAACCAAACCATATATATAAATATACATATATATGACAGGCCCGGGTTATACAAATTTTTAGTTGCAGTTAACTTTTCAATTCCGAGAATGAAAGAAATATGTCAACTAATGGTGCTTTTAAAAGCGTAAATATATATATACGATTATTTTATTATATAATATTCCCTAATAACTTATCTTAATTTCTATCGTATATATCCAACTGTTGATAAACGTGGAAGAGAGCTAAGAATACTCCTTTCATATTTGGCACCCTTTCTCCAATTTATTTTTGTTCTAATCTCAACTGCAATTATTAAATTACCAAGTGGGAGTAAGATACCAAAACCCACCCACACACCCCACCACACACCACCCCACCACCCCACCC